>LXHY01000002.1:0-271703 GCA_002093855.1 Fusarium praegraminearum | reverse complement strand
ATCCCTGGCTATCCAGATACCCATTTCCTCAACGAAGAAGACACTAATCGGGTCATCCTACTGAGCAACCACGGCAAGGACCTGAGCCCGCAACATCAATAGCCTCCCGAGCCTATGCAAATTAGTTCCTGTCAACTGAGACACCAATTTGTCGGCTCCGGATCATGGTTCCAAGAACACAGAAACAGGTTTATGGCCTGATTGCTACGTAATTCCAGTCTCGCCAACCTCACCGGCTGGTCAACGCAATCTCCGAACTTCCCGCCATCCTTCCCTAGAACCACTCGCGATGCTGTGGGAGTCTCTTGCGTGCCCTTCGCCAACAAAGACTTGCGATAGCATCAACCTGGGCAGTCACAAGTATAAGACATGGCCACCACTCGTCTTCTGGGACGTTGAACCATACACCTCAACCCGTCTTCCATCACCTCGCCTTCTCCTCACTTTCACTTCATCCTCCGACACTCAAGTCGCGTCTTCCTAGACTATACATCATGGCGAAAAAGGCAAAGGCCAAATACCACGCCATTGTCAAAGGCAGAATGGTGGGCATTGTTGAATCATGGCCTGCTGCACAGGCCTTGGTTGACCATTTCCCGGGCAAAATGCGTATGGTCCCAAGCCATTCTGGTTTCACTGCGAGTATACTAACTCTGTCTGTTCTTAGACCAGGGGTTCCAGGACCGACAATCGGCTGTGGATTGGCTCAACCGTTGGAAGTCTCCTGGAGACACTGTGAAGTTCATCTCTGATGAGATGGCCAGTGCGGTTGATACTTCAGCCAAGCAACGAGTAGATATCCCAGTGAAACCATCACGATCTGAAGATACGGCGCGTGGTGGCGTCGCTCGAGGCTCATCCAAGTCGCGACGTCGAGTGGAACTCCCAGCGAAGCCACCACGACCTGCTCGTGCATCTCGTGCTCGCAACGCTCGAAGCTCGTCTCATTCCCAGACCAAGACCAGTAAGAAGAATTGCAGCCAGAAGCCAGCTTTTGAAGAAGACACAGCTGCCTATGATACGAAATTCGTCGATGATGAGCTGGCTCGAGCCAAAAAAGCTTCCGTCACTGACGAGGTCGATCGCGTCAAGGTGGCTTCTCTTGCATCACTTTCCAGCGAGGCCTTCCGCGCCGGCGTATCCTCATCCTTGGATCCCGATTTTGTTGCCGACGAGGAGTTTCTTTCTGAAGACTTGAGTGACTTCGATGCTTCTATCGTTGAGAATTCTTCAGACTCGGATTCCGATGCATCGTCAACCGAGGACTCTGACGATGAGGACTCTGACGATGAGGACTCTCCTGCCGAGCTTCCTGACAAGCCTGAGGCCCCTGTGTTGATCAAATCAGAGCCATCCACACCTTCCAAGCCCAAGGCTGTTCCGGCTCCCTCTCGTCTCGCGTTTACGCCCTTCTCACAAACCCCAGAAGTGCATTACTCTGATGATGAGGACGACCAAGATCAGCCTCCATCGAAGAAGGAAATCCTGTCGGATGATTCCACATTTGAAGATTTCGAGTACTTTCGTGGCGAACTCAAACTCTTCGAAGACGACATTGCCAGTGTCTTTCAAGATCTCGGGAGCATCCGAATTGCTGCGTTTGGCATCGGGGAGGCCGATAAGCCGGACGATGCTCTTTGCGCTCCTTACAGCGCTGGCAAGGTGACACTGCGACGGTTTGGTGAGGTCTATGATCGAGTGGAGGCTCTTCTTTCATGTTACCCGTGCGTCAAAGTGACGACGGAAAAGGATGTCTAGTTTGATGTTTTGGTTGGGAGGCATGGGGAGTCTCTGTATGTATCTTTGGTGTTCTCTGGCAGCATGTTTATTTCTTTGTTGTTTCGTAGGTATTTGTAGCAGTTGAGCAGGTTTGTAGTTGTTAATTGATATCTGTGTTATTTGTTTATCTATGGCGGTGCACTATCGATATTCTAGTGGTAGATAGCTGGCGAGGCATTCCCTTTCAGTTAAAGAAGTGAGATGATCCTTCCAGGTCTGTCCCAGAAGCTCAACAACACAATGAACTAGTATAAAGAGTAACGATCACAGCACTAACAGACACGTAGCAGTCTTGTTTTGCTCGTGAGGTTGTTTGAGATGATATGTGCGGCACGACAATAGTCCGATCAGTAGGTTGTACATATAGCTTGTCTGTACACGTAGTCTACATAGCTAGACCTCTATCTTGACATCAGTCAATCCCATCCAACAACTGACAGCGTACTGTTAGGAGTATCCATCTTGGATGACTCGCCACCTCATACTTTTACAGGATCATAACTGAAACTTCACCAACGCAATGACTCTGGCTTGTGATGGATATAATTACATGTCACCCTCGTGTACACACTACCTCATCTTTCAGTGTAGTGCACAGATTCTCCTCAGACCAACTACCTCTTCTAGTAATAATATGACGACTTGCCAAGACTACAGTCTACCGAGCTTCTTGGGCGTCCTTTATCTCCAGAGGCTCGAGAGTCACAGTCCTTGTCTATGTGACAGTTGGAATCTCTTGTTGTCTTTTCCACGATGGATCTCGCGGCGGTATACAAGGTGAGCGTGTGATAGACTACGACACATAGACTGAAGGTTAATAATTTCGGCAACATTTGCCCTGCCATACTCTTCCTGAGTCGTACGTTGCGCGCTGTAGAAACTCGCCTTGGTCTACTCGATCTGGAGACGGCCCTATTAGGCGAGTGAACCAACTTGAGTTAAACCCGGCAAGTTACCTCTCTCTGGTTACCATTCGTTGCTATACAGTCAGAGAACACAGCATAGGTGCTCAAAGCATCACAAAATATGCACCCAGCGCCACCTTCATGCACCATACCGTGATTCTACAACTTTCTCAAGCCTGATACTGGACTCGTCCTTCACAGTGTAGCTAACAGTCGTCACTAGGCAAAGCCGGCCCTAAACGAAGTGACAGCAAAAAAGTGATCTTGATGGAGTGCCAGAAATGGAGTGGCAGAGACGAAGTGACTTGCAAGTTCCTTTCCTGCTTTGCCTTGTCTGGGATGACTGAGTCAGCTTCAGGGTCGTATACAGTACAGTTCATAATATGATCTTGCCTTTCTCACAGAAAAGCACCGTCAGACCTGCTCAGCAACTGGCTTCCACTTCAACACATACCTACCACTCAAGAGATACTCCCAATCTACCATCTTGTCTTTGACCAACATACCAAGCTTTGTCAGTCAATCTGCCCAACTTCCCGCTCTAATCCCTCTTTCTAACATCATCTCAGTCTGGCATAACGTCCATATGCAGACCTTTGTGCTAAACTGGGGCAGGACACATCCCAGATGACAATTCTGACCAGTAAAGTAGATCGGAAGAAGAACGGAGGATGCAAGAGTACACTGATATGGGCTTATGGGCGAATGTCAGTTAGATCGTAACTATAGAAAACACTTCTATGGTCGAATAGTGGCACTAAGTTGACGCAACCTTCTGTCCGTAGCGTAACGACAACTGAAGATATCTTGGGACAACTACAACCAACTTCCGGCATGACCGTCTTTCGAATGCAGATGTTGCGACTAACCACCAGGGTCTCTTAGTCTTGTGTCCTTCAAGACAGCATGGGATCAGATACGGCATACCTCAGTTTGTGAATGATCATCTATATGCATATGATCACGCCTGTGTCTCACAGATCACGGGTCTGACTAATCTCTTGAGGCACCAGAGAGTAACTACTTCACCAATCATACACCGCGGCAGAAGGATGCCTGGTGGATCTAGAGGAAGAAGGCAGATCACCGCAACGTCCTTGCTGGACCTAACAGCGGTGCGAGCTCCATCTCGCCACCAGTAACACAATATCTCTCTGACGCTTCTCTTTGGAGGAAGCAGTCAAGGTATATACTCGAATGGAAAGATGTACAGCAGCTTGGAGTAAGAAAAGCAGGTCCAGCATGGGATCTTAAGATATGAAGTACGTGTCCTCATTGTTGTTGTGACCCAGGGATATTGTTCTGCTTCCTAGCCAGGTGTTACATGCTCTTCCTACCTGCCTTGCATCGGAGTCTCTTTAACAACAGTGTCTTGTAACTGCAAAGTCTTAAGTCACTGGTGTTTGCAATACGGTCACGGGCTGGACCATGGAACGAATCGAGCATAGAACGACTCAAGGATAAGAAAACGTTAGCATAGAACGACTCGAGTATGGAATACATCAAGTATAGATCAACTGAAGCATATAAACCCTCAAGCATCGAACAGCTCTAGCATGGCTAGCAAGTTTAACTTCAGAATAACAGTTATAGTATAAGCCTGTCTATCATAAACGCTCTAGTAGATGCACTTGAAGCCTGGTATTCTCCAGACTTCCTGGGAATCTCAGCCCAGTAGGTAACTTGTACTCCTTTTCATGTCCACCTTCGACAAGTTTCTTCCATGCTGGCTGTTCCTCCTCTTCATCCTCGGCATCAGGCCTGCTCTTGGGCGGTAGCAGGGCCTGGTAAAGCAGCCACTCGACTGGGTATCTCTTCTCCTGCCCCTTGTTGCTACTATCAGGCAGTGCAACATCAACCCCAGGGCTATCTACAACAAGCAACAAACTCCCTTTAGGCGCCGCCAAAGTCAGTCTCAACAGGAAAGCCGTAGTCTTGGATATCGAGATTGAGTAGAGTTCGTGAAGCGTAAAGAAGAGAGTGATAAGTGTCGGGTTAGGCCCAATCATCGCATCCAGATCTGTACTTCCGCTTTCGAGGATGTCGAGCTGGTTGACTGCTGGATTCAGGACTTGAGATGGGATTGCAGGGACGTTGGAAGCATGTGCCTTGGCGCTCGCATATTTAGAAAGAGGAGGAGCGTGCGTGAGAGTATGTTGTAGTTTTGCGACAACCCCTGACCAATCGTGCCTATCAATGAGGTTGAGATCGACCATGGCACCGTCATTGTAGGGAACTTGGTCAAGTTTGTCTTGGTGAGCGTGCTTGAGCAATGCAACACATGCCAACAAGTCAGATCCTCCTCGCCCAATGCACACGATCTCGGATGGCTTCCGCCCATCATCATGGAGGAACCGTTGAACCCATGCAGCATCACTCATCTCACTGCACATCCAAGCCAGCACATTTGCAACTGTCAGAGCTCTACTGGGGCTCCAACGAATTGTGTATGCGTCCAAGAACTCCTCAGTCCCGAATGCTTTGGCGTAGTCGTGTTGCTCGAGGGCTTCCCTGACGGCATGCAACACTGGTCTCAATGAACTGAACTCGTCGACGGCAGGGAATGCTGTTCTGATTGTGTCAAGAATGAGTTGTTGATGCTTCACAGATAAACTCTGGATCTGCTCTATCGAACTATTCTCTTTGACTGCTACAGGCGTCTTTTTGACGGGTTTCCGTATATAGCTTGGTCCAGTCCACCCCGGACGGCGGACTGGTGGTGCAACCGGTGCCTTGGACGCACCACTGGCCGGTGGGTGCCCATGCTTTGGCTGCGATTGCGCCTGGCGCTTGAACTTGGTCATGATGTATATCTGAGTCTTTCAAGATCACCGAGCATGAGTTGAGGTGTAGGGCCAAGGGCTGTAGTTGACCTAACTGCCTGGACCACTACCGAGAAAAAAAACCCAGTACAAAAAAATGAGTTAGCGCCCGGCAAAAGTATCTTCCGGCGCCCATTCAGCGCTGTACAGCCTTGTTAGCAACCCCCACTACAGGACGGCCATGATGCTCATTGAAGCCAGTCTCATACACACAATATTAGGGCACATCAGCTCCATTGAAGACATATAATGCGCAATTTGAGACCTGTTAAATATCTGACTGCGTTAGTCGGGCATTTCCCAGGCGTTCGAAGGCCGAAGAAATGACAGGCCGCCAGAAACCAGGCTCCCTCAGCCTGATCGCATCCAACCGGGCTCTGCCTCATGGCCAAAGTCGCATCAATTTGAGAAATCACGGTGCAGGGCAAGAATCGGACAAGCAAGATATAACGGGTTCAATTGCAGTCTTTCGGATTGAAGGTGCGGTTGAGGTGATTGAAGGTGGTCGGTAATACTCACTGAGCAAGAGCAGAAGAATGGGTTTGGTCTGTCAATTGAAGGGTCCAGTAACTCATCCACCGGTTAGTATACGTTCAAGAAATTGACAGAAGCATACATGAATGATGACTCTGATCTATAGCCATGCAGGTATTACCTACACGGCCTCTACTCAAGCACGCTCCAGCACGTCCCAGTATGCCTTCACGAGTTGCCCAAACATACTGCCTACTATACAAGCACTGTATCAACGTCAAACAAGTCAACGTTGTCTATATCACTTTCGCAATGCATCATAACGACCGAAAAATATTGAGAGACGTGCTGTGCTGCTTCAGAACACTCTCCCTGTTCGCGACGGGATGAAGCGCATGCTTCGATATGCCAGTCATGCCGCCTGATCTTACAATTGAACCGTTACGAACCACGGCTTAAATGCCTCTCAGCACAGATCTTATTTCCATGTAGAACCCATTCATAAGACCTATTCGCGCCCGACGGTAACCCAAATCGACAAATGAGCGAGTGTCACCGGTGTCTTGTCATCAAGAAACCGCCCAGTGTGCTTTCCCTTGGAGGATCAGAAGCTTCCAAGAGCTTCATTGCCGTTCATCCGGTGGTCTGAATCTTCCGTGCGACGGCGTAACGTTACTGTACATTTCCAATCAGTCGGTCATGTCAAACCGGTTCTCATTGCCCCCATCCTCCATCCCCCATCATGCAGAGAGGTACAGCGCAGTGGCAAGATCATGTTACTTGTATCATATCATTCCTTATTCAGGCACCATTATTAACGACGGACTTCGCTCGGTCTTCTCTCCCAAATCCCTTTCTGAAGCGACAGCGACGGTGTTGGGCAGCAGATCACGACATGGAACATGTGACATCCCCCATCAGAACTCAGCGTCAGCACCAACACCCAGCATGTTTTATTACAGAAGCAGTGAAACTCAACCGGTCAAAAGTGTCAATAATGCGAGGCAAAGAAATGAAGGGGGTTGCAGGTTGCTGTGCATATATACAGTCATGCCGTGTCACACCAAGAGTGTACACGTCCCCTGAAGCTCCCTTCCTACACGAAGCCGATGAACTGCACACATGCAGAGTCGTTGCAGGCGCAAGACGAATAGCCACTTTTGGCCTCGTGTCGGTACTACCCAAACCATGCTTTATGGCTGATGGGTAACGGTGCGTCGGGTTGGAAGCTGTGTGGGCTTCAATATGGGCACTTCGGATGGTGTATTTCCGGTCGAATCGGTCAACGAATGTGACATTCGTTCGGCTTATGGGATTGGAACATTATCTCGTCGCTGCGGTCAAAATCCGGGGTGCATGAGATGATGATGAGGAAGAAAGATCACCGTATGGCAGCTGGTGTTCATTGGCCTTTCTTCCCCGGACGTTGGCTTCTGTGGTCGTTCAAAACACCAACGCCACGTTCCTAGATACCCTAGACATGTACACAGCGACGACACGAGCAGCGGCATATGCTACGACAAAGATTGGTGAGCCGCCACTCGAGTGTCATCCAGTGCCTGCCTCCACCGACACACCGCGGTCGTCAATCAGCAACTCGTTATCTATCGCAGTGATACAGCATCCAATTACTACTCGCGGGTCTCGCCTTCAAGTCACCATTGCGAGGAGTCAGTCATATGGCCCGGGCCGTTTCATATGGGTGTGAAGACGAGATCCAGAACTGGTCAGATACGCACTTCACAGCACGTCTTAGCGCATCGAACTGCTCACCGGCCGCCAGTCCGACTGTGCATCAAAGGCTCGGACGGGGCAAAGCTACGGAATCTGGGGTACTGGAAGAGTCCGCTGTGGGTGATTTGTCATTCTGCTCTAGCACACAGCACAAGCCCGTTGTCGCAATGGTTCCCAACGTGGTGTGCCTCAGATCTCAGTTTGGGGTTACCCTATAACTGGACAAGTGAGGCGGACGGGGCGCAACAGAGTTTGCATGCAGAGAGATAAGCTCCGCCATCGAGACAGAGCACCTCCGAGGGACGGTACGATATTACTGTTCTGTCACGCAATGAATTGACGAGACGGAGTCAGTTGACATGCAAGAAATGCACGATACAGCAGCAAGACACAGCGGGAAGGTGTCTCAGGCGTGCATTGCATGTAACTGTCCTGTCCTGTACTGTACTGTACCTACAGTAAGGACAATTTGAAGACTGCAAAGCAGAGATGCATGGCTGAGGCGGTGAACAAGTTGCCGAAGCTTTGAGCGTTTCCCAAGGGGTTACAAAGCGTCGAGCACAGAGAGAGTCCCCTACAACCGTTGAGATTTGTGGTGTGTGTGGCTTGCAGTGGTGGTGGCTCACCTCTCACCCGATGTGATGCTGGATGCCCACCACCAAACACGCTTAGCAAACTCTCCAGGTTTGTTTCCACCTCCATGTCCCAACTCCTACTCTGGGGCGGGCGCTTGGGGTTGAGGGGGAGGGGCACAACTCTCTTGTCTTGCGTGAAATATTGAACAATAATGTATCACGAATGGTAACAATTACGTAGGATACGAGCCAAAGGGGATAAGGATGAGGGATATTGCTGTGTATGGAGACAGAGATGACAAGCCACCGCAGACTATTAAGCCGCTCAGAACCTCTACAACAGGCTCCTCTTTGTGTGCTATGGCACGCTGCAAGTCATGTCGGGCGGCTACTGTATTGCTTTCTGACTCTCTATCACCTTCCACTAAGCCAAAATGAAGGAATTAAACTGCGGCTCATTCACAAGGGGGATTGCAAAGTGGATTTGTTTGATGACTGGAGCTCCATATCGAGGAATTAAGAGGCTCTTGTACGATCAACACAATGGATGGATCCCAGCGGTGCTCGGCCGCCAGACCAGGACAAGGGCTCCCTACCTAACAGCGTAGGACTAACCACAGTCACTAACAGTGGCTCCAGGATCAATCATACCTTGGAGAGGATGAAGCTTGGCGCGCAATTGGCAGTGAGCAGGCAAAGCAAAGCAAAGCAGAACTGAAGCCAAAGAGACAGAACCGTGCAACCCCAGCAAATTGGCCCACTTCCCATCCTCGACCACTAACTATTCTGTATTTTTTAAACGATTCGCATACTAGACTTCGATGGTGATGCCTTTGCAACGTACGTCATTGAGCATTCGTTTCCACGACGTTCGTCTCAAGAGAAAGGGATAGGGAGACAATCTCCCCCGTGGGAAAGAGATTTCAAGGGGAAACCTGGGGGAGCGACGCAAAGCAGCAATCGTTTTTTGACAGAGGCAGATAGGTAGGTATGTTGCCAGGAATAGACAGCTTTTGCTCCATTCTATTTAACGAACCGAGTTTAGACAAAGTCCCTGTGCCTGGACGAGAACAGAGGCAAACTATCCATAACAGAACAAGTTTTGCTGATCAATCGCCCGAGCCTCAAGATGGTGGTGTGCAACCATCTCGAACGAGAAAAAAAAGATGGTGCCTTGCCCTGGAGATTGTATGTATGTACTGTAACTGTACTCTGTAAGCTTTGCTTTGGCCAAAAGTACCCTGCCCATAACCCTCGTCGATGTGGAGTGAGCAGAGAGAAGCGATAATAAACGAGGTCGCGCAATCGTTGACAAGAAGCTCTGGAATAATATGTAACACCTGGCTAGTCTAATTTACAGTAACTCGCTCTGTACGGTATGCCGGTTTCAATAAAGCCAATGCGGCTTGGCTTCACCGGATGGTTTCTTATCTGACCGACCGCTGTTGCAACAGGGGGAGAAGGCAATAAGTTGGGAGGGCAGGGCGAGCAAGGGTAGATCAGCGGGGATATTTAAACCAGTTGGAAGCGATGTCCAGACACATTGTCCGTGGTGTTGAGGAACGAAATGGCCGATTACCTGTTCATGGTTGGTAGCCATAGCCAAGGAGCCAGGATCTTGCCAAGGTGTGTGTGGGTGGAGGACGAGCTAAAGATGGGAGGGGGGGGCTACCGTTGCTTAGCGAGCCATGCTACCATGATAACGGGTACGAGAGGGATGGAGGGGGGGAAGGAGGAGGAGGAGGAGAGTGGACAGGGGGAGGAGAGGAGAGGAAGAGGAGAAGGAGGAGGAGGGGAAGCAGTGCAGCGCAGCAGTTGAGCTGTAGGAAGCTCGCAATGGAGTTTGCATTCTGACAAGATAATGATGAGAGGTCGCAGTGAACCAATTGGTTAAATTAGCTAGCAGTCAACGACAGAACAAGAATGCCGTGCAGACCAGAAGGAGAATCAGCCTTGGCAGCTGAAACGACTTGAACAGGTCTAGGTCTAGATTGAATGCTCGCTTTCAAGTTAGACGACGCCATCCCATGGAGAGCTTCCCCGCACCATGAGTCGATTGTCCGTGGAGTGTCAAGTCAAGTCAAGTCACGACCGCAGTTCCCTTAGCTATCGTGCAGTAAACCCATGACCATGACCATGACCCTCGCTAGTAATAATACGGTACAGATAGGCAAGGCCATGCCAATTGCTTGCTCGACACAAGACCGGAGTAAACATTCCCATATTCATCACATGAGATTCCGAAACGTCTGATAAAGCAGGTTTCTGGGAATTCCCATCACGTGTAGCATCGGGATCTTGATGTCGGCCGAGAGAGCTACAGAACAGGCATGTACTTGCGTTACTGTAGCTCTTGTTTTGTCCCGATCTGGTTAACACCGGTCTCACGAGTCGTCAGTTACTCTTGATGTTTAGTGCAGTGCAACGAATGGTGCTCATCAGATGGTGGTGGCTTGTGTGCAGAGTAGAGTACAGAGTAGAAAGAGGGGGTTTTTAGGTCTGGCGCGGGGTTGGAGAAAGTCTCAAGTCTCGTTTCGTTCATCAGTGCAGCTTCAACAGCCGAGGTGCTTTGTATGACCGTCTATTCCTGTAGAGAGCATCCGTTTGTAGGGTGACTTGCATCTCTCAAAGAAGGCATCCGCTCAAGCAGACCAAATCCAGTATCCCCTCCCTCCCTGCAGCAACACACATAACCACCATCACCAACTGGTGAAACTGAAGCCATCAGCATCAGCATTCTCAATGGTAAGCTGGCCCACCCGGGTGGTCTTAGGTACAGTAGCCTCAGTCCGGGGCGGAAGATCCGGGGCCAGAGCGCAAGGCACGCAGCGGACTTGGCCGTTCGATCCCATTCCCACGGCTCTTGGTTGACCACGGGCGCGCGGCGCGTAGTCTACATGATGATAGCCACAGTCATACAACGACCAACGGCGAGCGCGTCTGGGGAGATACTACAGTCAAAGTAAAACACCAAGACAGGCAGATTGCTGATCACGGCTCGACTTGATCCCCCCGCATTCAACATGATCCCATCCCCAGACTCTTGTGAGATAACGCCGAGCGCATGACGATAAGCAAGCGTCTGTACGAACGGTTGACCTGCAGCAGCCTGAAGAAGAGGGCATACGCAATGCGACGCACCGCATCGTCATCATCATCAGTTTCGCTATATCGCCTTGCATAACGAGCATGGCCGTTTTTTACTGAACAAACTGACTGACTGACCTGACTGCTACATGCTTCCCCCTCACGGGCGTAATTACTTCTGATTGCGGATGTGGCTGCGTGCAATGGCGTATGTGTCTTGGGTATATTTTGCACACAGATATACGGATACAGATTCAGCGCCCCCCATGGTAACGTCGGTGAGGTAGTGCGCACAGTAAACTCATTTTGGTCTGGGACAGACTGGACAGCAGCGAATCCGGGGTTCAATGCAGATTGATCTTGGTCAGGTTTGGTCCCTACAGGATGCGTGCGCGTAAAGGGTCCTCGAGGGACAAATCGCCACGGTTTAGAAGAAAAGGGTCCTGTTTAACCTGCTGTATGTACCAAGCTTCCCCCTTGTGAGGGTGAGGGTGTACACAGGACCAAAAAAGGTACAACTGCACGAAGATCAAGGCGCGCCTCCAGATTACCATTTGCCATTCACCACCCCACACACTCTTTCATCATGATACATACACAAGATTCTGTGGCATTATCGTTGCGGAGATCAACGACGATCAGGGTAGCAGACATGAACGGGCTGGAGGCTGGACCCTGTTTTTTTTTCTTGTCATGATCTCCCTCTGAACTTACCATCTCTGTCTCTGGATTTCGTCTCGTCTCGCCTCACCACCAAGGGTCAGTGATGATGGCCCCACGAGGCTTGGCTCGGAATATGCAAAACACCAAAAGATAATCATGGCATGATGAAATGATCTGAGATCCTCTCCTTGCCCTGTCTACTCGGTATCCCCTCTTTGAACCAACCCGAGAGAAGGGCACGAGTGGCATCAGATCATCTTCCGCTCGTTTGGCTCTAGGCATTTTAGTTCAGCAGTAAAAAAAAAGCACAGGGCATAAGGGTCCCTGTAGCTGTAGAGCCGTAGCTGTGTTCGGTTCGACCCACAACACTGCTGGATGTAGCATGTTCTGATATCAAGGGGGCCGGGGATAGTTGCATTTTCCTTTTCTCTGCTTTGCTTTGCTTTCTTTTAATTCAGGGTTCTCTTGTTATTACTAGTACTCATATTTAGCTGCAAAGAGCAAACTCGCCCTCCTTTCCGTCCTGTTGCAGGTTACCCACTCGCTTGCTCGGCCGAACAGAGAGACAGAGAGAGAGAGCCAGGGGGGGCGTTGTAAGCTGAACAAGACAACCAGAAAAAAGGTTGAATGTAACCAAACAGAACGCCTCGTTTGCAGTGGCAAATTGCGATTACTCACAAGAAACACGCTGAAGAGTTTTTAAATATCTCAAACAAAAAAAAGAAGACTGTAGGGAAATGATGTTCGATCTCGGCTTGAGATAGAGTTTGGCGGAAAGCATTCGGCAATAATGGTTCAGGACCCTTGGAAAGTGAATGGATGAATGGCTTGGGATGATGTGCAACGCCATTGAAGCCATCATGCCTTCAAGATCGTCGAGTCCTTCTCACTGGATGGTCAAAGTTCGTTCAACCCCCAACTTCAAAAACAATTAAATCGTCTCAGCCTAGACAATCTAGCCCCGTGCAGATCATCACTGCGGGTCACGAAAGTACGATTCGACTCCGTTTCAATCTCGGTCTGCGACGGCCCCATCTGTGTAGCCTATTCACTCTCTGTTGGGTTGAGGCTTGAGTTGATGAGTTGAGAGTCGCCCTGAGAGCCAGAGCTCATGGTCAATGCCACCCATGCTCTGTCTCGTTTAAACATATCCCCTGTCAATGAACTGCATGGGTTTTTGCATGCTTAGCGAGACCTGGAAATACCAATCAAGCCACGGATCCGAAAAAAAGACAGTCCAAAAGAACGAATCGACATCTTGTTGCTTGCAGGGGGCGTCTGTTTGTTATTGTCGATGGGCTATCTATCAACTGCAAACGTAACAGTACAGACGCAGACGCAGACGCAGGAGATGCTTCATTCATTTTAGCATTCGCGGGGAAGAGCATCGTTAGTGGAGGCAAGTACAGCAGCCAAGAGCTTGTTGCTCTCTACTGAAACCTCTGATAAGCAAAGCAAGCCATGTAATATGGATCTCCCCTCCGTTTTTAGCAACTGCAGAACAGTACTAAACTGTATCGCGCTACTCTCACCGAGGAGGGGCGGCTGCCTATCAGCCTTGTCCAATATTGAGAAAGATGGAGGTAGTGTCGATATCGTACAGACAGAGTTTCCCAATTGCCTCAAAAACTAAAGGGAACAAGACGGGAGAAGAGTGCATCAGGGCGATATCGGAGCTTCATCATGGCGTCAGTCAACAAAAAAAACTGGCCATGATGAGATTAATCAGAGGCTCTGGCGTGAGAATGACATTTGAGGGTGTCAATGTTACACAGAGATACATATTCGCCAATTGCTTGCTTGCGTGCTCTGCTGCTCTTCTCAGCTCATGAAGCTATCCAACCCCTGTCACATATGTGCTCTGTACGGTTGCTCTCCCGTGCGTTATCGTACGAGCAGGGGTTTGATCGGGTTCTTGCTGGGACTTAATCTCATCAACCGTCAACAAGAACCAAGAACAAGATGAACATGTCCAATTGCATTGCATATTCCTTCCTCCCTTTGGGTTCGCCATGTCGGGGTTTGTTTCTCAAACAGCCACTCTGGGAAAGACAACCCGGCAGTGGCTCACACATGCATATCATGAAAAAAAGAAAAGAATAAGGGAGAGAAAACGGTTTTCTTTAGCGCTGTATACAGGGGCTAGTAGTTCCTTTGACGCTGAGCTGAGTGCGACGCAGGAAACGTTTCCCATGTTGGTGTGTACGCATACGGACCCCAGCATGTTGAAACGACGTAATTGAGGCAAAGGTTTGTGGTGGGAGGATATAATATATGCGGCAGGACAGAAGGAGAAGGCAATTTCACAAAAGGGTTGATGACTTTGACTAATGAGTGGCGATGCAAAGGTCTTGGTGTTGTGCTTGGTTATCGAGCGCTGCAATCTTGTTGGGAGGAAGCGAGCCGCTGTCACTTTACAGTGGCGATGGATGCCTGTCAGCAACCCGTTCAGAAGATGGTGGCACATTCAAGGGCAGGGGAGTTTCTGGTTGGCTGGCCTAATTGTTCAGGGTCTCTCTAGTACTGCCTGTGTTACTGCTTCTGTAAGAAGTGGAAGTCATGGCGGCTGCGTGATGTGATACCTGAGAAAATAAGACGTTGTGGTTTTTTTAACATGTGAAGATGCAGTCAATGCATGCACTAGAGCAAGCCATGGGCTAACCTAACGTCGCCGCACCCAACAAGCTACCAAAACTGTTAGCATTACGAGGCGCTGTAAATCATTTCGTTGTTGGGTCCCCAGGGCTTGACTCCCCCTAACCCAAAAGTGCTCTAGCGCATCCGTGCTCTAAAACCGAACCCAGTCCCCCCAAATTCCATCTCGACTCACCCTAGAGTTATTTTCTTGAACGGCCTTTTGTCTCGAAAGGAACATCGATGAATAATAACAACGTGCTAGACTCGGCGGCATTACAAAACTCGAGGCATATAATCTGGTGATGGGATGACAAGTTAAGATGTAAAAGGGTAAAAGACCTCACAATTCCCCACCACCCTTTAAACTAATTAAGCCCGTCTGTCAGTCATACTTAGTGTCGGGGACCGTTTCGATGAGATGACTGTAGCAGTGGACAAGTGAAGCTGATAACGAAACGGCAGGCAAAGGCAATCGGGAAAGGCTGTCGGACCAACATCGCTAAACCCTGGAGGTGAAAACTCTAACTGACCAAACAAAACCGCTCACGTCCAAAATAGCTGCTAGGCTACCACACTCTGGTTCTTCGAGTCTCGTCTCTAGCCTCTAGCCTCTAGGCTGGCTAGGCTGGCCTTGACAGGAGTCCAGTCGAGTTGAATCGAGTGCACAGTCCCCCGATGCTGTGTGAGTGGGCGATCTGGTCCTGGTCCTGGTCCTGGTCCTGGTCCTGGTCTGTGCCATCCGTTATCTTTTCTGTTATCCATGCACGCGCTAGTCTTATCCGTTCCTCTCCATCCATCTCCATCTCCATCTCTGTTACTAATCCTATCTCTCGCTCGTCTCCGTCGCTGTGGTTTCCCTCGTAATTAATTAACCCATCGGCAAAGACAAAACAAGCTCAAGGCTAACTCTGTAGTTTCGATAGTACGTGGGGGGAAAACCAAGGATCTGTCAGATATCCTCATTAATGAAATGACATTCCATGCTGCCGCTCGAAGCGAGAATTATTACTGTACCTATACCAGACTGGCTCAACCTCAAACCGTTATTGACCCAAGTCCCCTTATTCGTCAGATCATGACAGTAACCCTCTTGACTAAGCTGGCCAGACCATCATCTCATCTGGGAATGGTGCAATCTGCATTGCAGTACCTAGACAAAAGACAAACCGCCATCGTCTACGAGCTATTGGCGCTTGCGACTGAGGGGGAATGGTGACAGAGAAGCGGTCTCGTTGACTCTGCTTACGAGAGTCTTGTAGTCAAACTGAATCATGAGTCTCAACTGGACACTGCCGGCGGTCAAGAGTATCATCTAGTGTTTCTTCTTTTTGCACGCGCACAATTCTTTGTGTTGACAAGTTCATCTCACCAAGTGCCAGTCCAGTTGGAGGAGGAGGAGGAGGCTGTGTGTCTGTGTCTCTCTCTCTACCCCAACACCCCACACAGACAGACGCGAACAGGCGGTCGGTTTATTTTTTGTGTCAGATCAACCAAGACAAGACACGCCACGAACGTTGAGAAAGAAAAAAAAAAGACTTCTCAAGAGCAGGAGGGGCATTTGCATCTGCATCTGCATTTGCATTTTTTTTTCTTTATTGTTGTCTTGCGTCTCAGTGCCACTTTTCCCCATACCTTTGGGCATTTTGTTCTGCTCAATTCACCTCGTACAGGGAACCACAGTGGAAACATTGCCAACGGGCTACAGGCATCGTGAGACGTGGGCAGACCTGGGGAGACTAGTCCAGCTCCCATTGGAAGAGATGCAGGTAACTGACTGATGGACGGGCCAAAAACGAACTCGGATCACAATTTGTATCACGGCATGACATGACATGGCATTGACAAGGGCACGATTCTGGGCAGCAAAGCATGTACTATTGTAGCCAAGACGGACACCTGTCTCTCTCCTGCGATGCAGTAGATCTGTTGTGTTGCATTCAGCGAAATTAAGAACAGAAAAGTATGGGGTTGATAGACAACTGTACTGCTGGCGATGGCTATGCCGCTCATGGTGATGGTCCAGATGCTTCGAGACTTGTCTTGTTCGTGTGGTGAGACAATGAAAGAATGAGCGCGTGGTTTCTGTGACGACATACGTCATTGACGACAACCAACCGTGTCACGACATGTTTTGTACATTTTGGGGCCTTTTCTTTTAGCCGCTTCCTGCTCTCGACTTAAGCGAAGCCATTCATTCAGATTCATTCGTTCCATGCAGACAATCATGTCCAAAACGTCCAATCGCTTGGTCGGTGCTAATTCCCACAGCCAGCGACTCCATCTGCCGGAAGCACTGGCCTCGTTTCTTCTTTTTTGGTCAACAAGGGACAGGGGTGCACCGTGTTCCGTGCCCCGTGCTACGTGCCCCGTGCTTTTGGGAATTTTTGTTGTGTTTTAAACAAGGGGCTCTGCCTTGGATTTTGGAGGCTCAAGACAAGACAGACCAGACCAGACAAGGACTCAGGACTGCGCTGTAGGGAATGGGATATGAAGGGGGCGTTTAAAACGCCATGGGCTTGGTTGCGATGGGAATGGCGTCCGTTATTGCCGTACAGTGTAATAATATCCATCCCCCATACGAGTCGGAGAGTCGAGTCGGTGAGTGCATTGAGTTTTGCTGCGGTAGGATTGCTGTTGTTGCTATTCCTTCTCATCGAGATTCATCGAGAGGAATGCTACTGCTACTTGCTTTTCCATCTGCCGAAGTCGATAGCAATTCTCTTCTCTTCATTTTGCGTATTCTGCCTTGTTTCTTTCGGCGCGCGCGCGTGTCCGGAAGATACGGGGCGGACATGGCGGGAGTTCAGTCAAGGACAGGGCCGCCGCGATAGTTACCTTTTTTTTTCTCTCTCTCTCTCTCTTGCGGAAAAAGACAGAGAGCCAGCCAGAGACAGCTGAAGCGTACCTAACTTTAGTAGCTACTAGTCATCGAGGCTAAACCGTTAATCGTCTGGGGGGGCTTGTTCAATGGAACTCTGTCTTGTGTGTGTCACTGAGAAAGAAAACTCCACCTTGATTGAGTCTGAGAGCGAGAAACCCACAAACATGGATGTCACCTTTTCCTTTTCCTTCAGTCTCTGTCTCTGTCTTCTTTTCTCGCTTACCATTCAGAAAAGACCGTGCTCTACATGAAATTACGGAGTACGATTACAGTAGCCTCAAAGCTTCAAGATTACATTCTTGGGCGATTTCGTCATCATGGAGATGATGATGGAAACAAGACGTAGTATGTATGCAAGCTGAGATCAGCCTCGTATGCTTTTTTTTTTATGCTGGTTGCTTGCGCTCAGCATCCCATATCCATTTGTTTGTCTTCTCCAATCGCTGAGACAGAAATGCCCTGTCTTTGACCGACTGCAAAAAATGAATGCACCACCAGAGAGAGAGAAAAAAGGGCTTGGAGCAAAGAATGCTACGAGTACCTTGGCGTGCGCCATGGTTATCTGTGATTCGATGATCTGACTGACATCCCACCCCCGGGCCTTGGAAACGACGAGACTAAGACCGAAAAGGGTGTGCGCCGAAGGATAGGAAAAGAAAAAAAAGACACTCGATTGTTGGTTGGTTGCTGTGTCTTCCTGTTCCCGATGGTGCTTCGTCGCTGTGTGGCTTCACGATCCTGTGTCTCTGTTGGGTTGGGATATCTGAATCCTCACCATAACAACTGTTTGAGATTGAAGGCATATGTTTCTCAATTTTTGGTCTCTTTTTTTGCATGCATGTAGGTCTTTTAATTGTAGTTGCGTCTCTCGTTGCTCAAACACTTGTTCTCAACTTCTCTTTCTTACTGTTTTCAGCTTCTTGATGCAACACCACGAATTGATCTGATCGCAAAAGGTCAGCCTCGTTCATTCATCTATTCATTCGTACAATAAACCTTCTTTTTAAAATCTTTGCCTTTTGCTCCCTTCTTTTTTATTTTTTACCTTCTCTTATTGCCATCACCATCGGGGTTTGTCTTCATTCTTTATAATAGCAGCATACCAGATGCTACTTCGACAACAGCCGTTTCTGTATCATCGCAACCAACGACACCAATAAACTGTAAAACCCCCATCATCAAATCAGCCCGCCCATTCAATTGCGTGTGTGTATTTTTTTTTTAATTGTCGAATCAACAACCAACCACCAACCACTCTTCACCCAAGAGCAGCCATTGCTAAAGTTTCCGCCCGGCGCATCCTCAAACCGAAAAGCCCCAACCAGACCCATACCCTTGCCCCATGCTCATCAGCAAGTCCATGCTCTCGTAGCATTTTGGGGATCTCCGCTTACAGAATCTATCTGACTTGGCCTTTTTTTATCGGTCGATACGGATACTCATCTAACGCTATCGTGACTGCCTTGCTCAGATCATCTCCACTTGGTTTCAACATCAGTCGAAAGAGGACCTCATATCATTCACATTCATTCTTTACAGCAGCATCACATCAAGTCACCATATGCATAGAGGCCCAGCCGAGATATTCCCCACGCTCATACAGGAAGGACGACAAAAAAAAAAAAGAACTCGCCTCTTGCCATCATCTCCTATGTTTTCCGCCATCTGACGTTTTTTTCTGCAAACTATCTCCCCTGCAACAGCCTCTGTGTGTACTAGATCCGGCAACCATCAGCAGGAGGCAACATCAGAACATCTGTTGACAGACTTGGGATGGGATTGACACCAGTCTTATAATTTTAATTCTTCTTCTTCTTCCTCATCAAGAGATACCTATACAAAAGCACTTTGGGTTTCCAAGAGGCTTTTCTGCTATTGTAAACCGAGCAGTAATCGGCAGACGCCAAACCCCGCCGCCATCGCAACCCAAAAACAACGCCAATCTCTTGTCTTCATCCACAACACCAACACAAACACCAACAAGACGCCTTTATCTCTCTTCCCGTCTTATTACGGTTTGGAGGGGCTTTCTCCTCTTTTTGCCTCCCTCCGCCTCAAAAGGTCAAGAAGCATCAATTCACGCATGTTAAAAAGGCCTCTGTTCAATTTACTGAGTCGTCTGCATCTCGGCGTTTCTCTTGTCAACTCTCTCCACCACTCCATCTGATCCCCATCCCCATCCCCATCTCCATCTCCATACTCTTTCTTTCCCCCATTCCCACCCCACGGGCGAAACGTCTCTTCAGTATTTGTGGTCTTTGTTCGTTTGCTTCTGGTTGACCCCGCCAAGAGCTGATGCAACGAAGAAGTTTTTTGAGAGAGTTTATCGACTGGATACAACTGTAATATTACTGTTACTGTTACTGCTGCTGCTACTGCACACTGCATTTGAGTAGAGTCTCTCTGTCTGATACAACATCACAAACGGTACGTTCAAACACAAGTCAACTCGTAAGTGCACAACATCAACAACATGATAGCCACCCCCCTTCCCTTGCCTTGCCTTTCTCTCAATTCACTCTCTTCAAAACCCTACCCTACCCATCCCAACCAAAAAGCTCGTTAGCTCTCTTATCCCACCCCCTGGGCGGCCTGCAACTCAAATCCTGCCCCATCCTGCCCCATCCCTGCCGTTTAGCACCCACCACCCATCCCAATCCCCTCTGCAACTCTACCACTACCACTTCCACTACCACCTACCATCAGACGGCCCATGCCTACGCGGCTCTCAACCTTGTCGTGCTAGTCCATGCCGCTCAGTCCGGCCCCGGCGCTGCCCTCACACCTCGCTATACCTCCATGGGACAAGTACCCAAGAGGCCAAGGCAGTCGAAGCGACAAGGTCAGGTCAGGTCAAGCAAACCAGAAAAATCGTACTAAGAGTCTCGTACCTTGGTTTTTTTTTAATTGGGACCTGGCCTGAGAGGGATGGCAACTGGACAAAACACTCAAAACCACCTGCTCCCCGCAGCCATCTTATCCTCGATTCCTTTCAGCATCTCCACCCCAGCTCTGATTGCTGTCCACGAGTTTACGACGCCCCAGAAAAGAGACTGATCGATTTACTGACTATAGTATCATCAGCAGGAAAGCCATTTGTTGTTTTTGTTGTCTTTGGTTCATTGTTTGCATTTTTCCATTTGATGTCCACGTCCTCCTCCTCCTCCTCATCATCAACATCAACACCAGCATCAACGCCATCTCAACGAGCCTCCTCCTAAATCCGACGACTACCGCTGTCCATCCTGTTCAACGTTATCTCGGAACCACCTGCCGTATCACTTCACTGTGATACCTTGACCTCATCGACACAACCGACCGTCAATCAATTGCCGACTGTTCCTCGTGGATCATACATTTGCTCTGTTGCTGGAATATTGCCAGAGCATTTTCCACGTCTTGGAGTCGACAAGTTTGTTTGTTTCTTGTTCTCTTCCTGGTGTGCGCATTGATCAATCAATCGTGTAAGTTGTGGCACTAACAAACCCACCAACCGAACCCACTGAACCCACTGAATCACACTGAATCACACTGCACTGCACTGCACTCACTGTGCTCCCTGTAATCCTCGCCAGCACAGCATTACCCACTGCGAAGCACAGCCCTCCTGTTTGTCGTCTGTTTCTCGTTGCAAACCGATTACAAAAAAATTGCACATCATATCATTGCCCGTTTTCATTCTTCTAATCATTGGAAACAATCCGTGATCATTTCTTGGATATTTCTCTTTTTTTCCTTCTCTCTCGTCTAAATATGCATCGCCACAAAACTTCCCTGTTTCTTAACCATGCTAATCAGTGCCTTCCCCATTATTAGACCTGATCTCGATCAACTCCTGCCTTGATCTACAGCGACAGCGCTAGGAGTAAAAACTCCATCGCACCCAACGCCAATCCTCCTCTCGCAACAACTTTCAGTCTCATCTCGCTCGAGACGAGAAGTTCATCAACCTTATCACCCTTAGTTGATTCTTTCTTACCTCCACGTGGTGAAGCTCCTGGGAATTTTCCTGCTTCCACGGATAAACCTCCTCCTCCTCTTCCTCACCCTCTAACCCCCACACACAACCTTGGGAATGCCTTACACGCCGCCCTCCCACCGATCTCCTGCCTCGTCAGCCTCTACATCACCTGTAGCGAGCCGGCGGTCGTCACTACAATCGAGCCCGAGACCTAGCCTACCACGATCTGCCTCATATCTTACAAAGCATCGACGAACACCTTCAGCCTCTGCTCTTAGCGATGGATCGACAGGGACGCTGACACCGCAGGGAACATCGGAGGATCTCAAGAGCATGGGCACAGCAGTTCCTTCAAGCGTTCGCCAATCACCACCACCAGTGACAGACGAGCGCACGATGCCCATGGGTGCTATCATCTCGCCACCTGACTCTGCTTCCTCCGGTAGTGACGACGAGGAGCAAGGTCCCCAGATCAGAGGACGAAAGCTCGACAAGGCTCTACGAGACGCCGTCAGCCAAATCCCCATGCAGCGCACATCCTCGCCCGAGCGAACACAGATTAAGCACCAAGACAGCACGGAAACATTGCAGCTTCGACCCCGCAAGGACAACATGCACCTCAGCTTCAGCACAAGTGCACTTGGTGACCTTGCCAAGGGACGCAAGATGGGCCATGTTCGCTCAGCTACTGAGCCCAACGCTGGTCTAGGC
The DNA here is from genome assembly GCA_002093855.1 of Fusarium praegraminearum. Lineage (NCBI taxonomy): Eukaryota > Fungi > Ascomycota > Sordariomycetes > Hypocreales > Nectriaceae > Fusarium > Fusarium praegraminearum. The sequence continues at coordinate 249,474 of LXHY01000002.1, read as the reverse complement.
AAGTCTGTCGACAACTCACAGTCGGTATCAGAGGAGGAGACCGATGAGGACTTGCTTAAGAAGCCTCAAATGGTACGCAAGAAGTCTGGTGAGCTCGTTCGACCTGCACTCCGTCCCTCTTCACGCCGTCGCCCCTCAAGCATGCCTGGTACCCCCATCTTCTCCAAGGCTGTTCACTTTGACTCCCACCTTGAGCACGTCCGCCACTTCCTTCAAGTGGACCGACCCCTCGCTGTGAGCGCTGGCTCTTCACCCATTGACAGCTACGAGAGCGATACTGAGTATCCTTTCCCTGGCAATGGTAAGCAGACTGCTCGTGCCCCTCCCTTCGAGTGGGAGATCCTCACCACCAACTTCCCTCATGACTCTGTGGCTCGTAAGTCGTTGCCTGTTCGCCTCGAGAAGGTGTGGCTCTCGGCCGACCAGAAGACTCTACTGGGTTCAGTGGCTGTCGCCAACATTGCCTTTAACAAGGCTGTTACATGTCGCTTCACCCTGGACTACTGGAAGACCACCTCGGAGGTCGCCGCCGACTACAGCCACGAGATCCGCCCTCGGGAAACACCGCTTGGCCATGACCGCTTTACCTTTTCCATCAAGCTCGCCGACACCGCCAACCTCGAGTCCAAGACCCTGTTCATCTGTGTGCGATACACGGTCAATTCCCAAGAATTCTGGGACAACAACACCAACTCTAACTTCCAGGTCGACTTCCGCAAGAAGCATCTCCCTATGAATGGCAAGAACAACTTCCAGGGCGCTTCTTCTCGCCCGGCCAATGGTCTCCCCCGGAGCAACCGACGCACCAGCAGCGCCAACGCCCCTCGACCCAAGTCGATGCCTGTTGGCTTCGGTGAGTTTGGTGATGACGCGAAGCTCAACTACGACCAGCCCATCCATGAGTTCCTCGGCGAGTCTGAGAACAGCACTGGTGGCCTTCGCCTCAAGTCCAAGTCAGCTGGTAACCTGGCCAGCGACAACCTCTCCAAGGACTTTGGCTCACCCAGTGGCCTGGCCTTCTCCAACCGCTACGACTTTGGTGCCTCCCTCAGCGCCGCCGTCCAGGCTGCCAGGGAGAAGGAAGCCTCTCAGGACAAGGATGGTCTTTACATGAAGGCCAACGTCCGAAGTCCCAAGCCCATCCTCACTGTCCCTGAGCCTACCTCCACCGTTAAGAGCCCGACAATGGTTACTGGAGCTACCGGAGCTACCTCTCCCAACTCAACAATCTCCAGCTCCTCATACGAAGAGCTGGTTAACAAGTACTGCTTTGTACGTGCCCCCGAAGTCCGCCCTGCCTCACCCATCGCTTCTGGTGCCCGTCGTCCATCCCTTGTGCGCCAGAATCGTAGCATCATTCACCCCGCCCATCGGGATGGCACGGCAATCCAGAAGCAAAATGAAAGAGTTGGTTACTAACAGTGCTGTTGCAGTTTGGATCGAAGCAGTCGAGCCCCAGCATGATGGACGGTACCCTCAGTGGTGCTCGCTTCGACACCGCCACCGCTGGCAACCATCGCCACACAACCTCGCTTGGAAGCCCCAACGGATACAGCCATCACGCCGGCCCCGCAGCTCACCATACCCTCCAGCTGGGTGGTGCTTTCAGCCCACAGTCGGGCTCTTCAACACCAAAGGATGGCTTCCGTGCCAACAGTGCATCGCCCACCCCGAGACCCTCTGCCACAGCACGGTCGGCCTCACCTGCCTTTGTGACCTTTGATGGTACCCCATCTAACGACCTGTCGTACCATGTCCAACAACAAATAATGGACCGGTTTCCCTGGTCGGGCGATGGCCATGCCGCCACGGCGATCCGAGGATAGGAACATGTCGCCGACCGTGGCATGAGGTTGAACTGTTCATGATCCACCAACAACACTACACCAAGACTGTATTGCTACCTCGACATTAATACACCTCACACATTGGGCATCAACACAGCTCGCCTGTTGCCCCACATCACTACTCTACCTGGCTGTTTGACCCGAAACAGCACGAGCCTTTGATCAATGATTGATGGATCATTGGAACGCTCATACTGCTTACGGCCACAATTGTTTGGCGTTTATGGAATTGGACTTGTGCAAGCCTGGCATGGCGAGCCGGGCATCCGCATCGGAGTTTGGGGGATTTGTTTTACCTGCGTGTTCTGTTTTCTTTCCTCTTTGCTATCGCGGAACACCACCGCCTTTGTTTTACTCTGCTGTTTTAATCATTGGATCCATGTCTGGTCGCCTCAATCTATGACTGCTCTCCGTTGACCGGACAGAGGCGGTCTTAATATGGATTGAGTGCGCAACAGAATGACCTTTCTTTATTTGTATTTACGCAGAAGGAGAGCGAAGCCTGGTTTTACGCGTGTCACGATGTCTCCGAGAGTGCGTCCCTTGGTGCGCCTACAACGATGACTTTATTGAATGCGAAGACTGTACAATGGCGCAGGGGAAAAGGGAAATGAATTGTCACTGATTGATTTGGGAATGGAAACAAAAAGTTTGCATCCTTGCGAGGAATGCAATGCAATGGATTTGTGTCTTTTGGAAGGAGGAGTTGGTCATAACAGATATACATTATACTATACACAAGCTGCCAGAATGCAATGCAGGTACAGCTTAAGAGAATCATTTGCCCTGTCATGAGATTGTTTCTATCTTGATGTGATTAATGTGATCGTGAATGAGTTTGTCATGGAATATGGTGAGCCGCCCGCGATAAGACGGAGATGCAGAGAGAGGTTTTTAGCGGAGTTGGCCGCTCGGCAATCTTGGTTTGGCGGTAACGGAACGCCACCGTACTTGTCGATTGGTCAGACCGCAGGAAGAAAGTTTCGGTCTGGACTTGCTTATCAACGGTCTTATCATCGCTTCAACACAGCCCCGTGCATGGTTGCTTGGCTGATGGTGATAGTTTGGGGGTGTGAACATTTGAACGAGTGAGCAATTAGGTATGGAGTCATTAGAAATGGACCATGGAGTAGGTCTGTTCGGTTGCGTCCATGGTTGTGTTCTATTTCCAGCGTAGGTTTTCGTTTCTGTAGTGGTTGGCCCGCCCGCTAACTGGGCAAGCACCACGGTACTCTGTACTGGAGGGGTGTCTTTCACGGGCGGGCGAACTGGGATAAACTAAAGAAGTGCTGTCCAATGAATTTGTCAAGGCAAGGATATTGGAGTACAGGCTGTTATTCTACCTGTGCCTTGTACGAACAGTGGAATTATTCTTGTGATGTGCCTGATGGTGGTTGAAATGGTTCTCTAGCAGCTTACAGTGTCTTACCCCGACTTACAGTGGCTTGCAGTGTCTTGTTCTGTCTTACAGCGACTTACAGTGCCTTGCCCTGTCTTACAGTGATTGATTGCCTGGAACCGGTCCACAGCGCTGACGTCATGCCACCTCAGCTCCCCTCCAACTTGGAGGCCCTCAACTCAGCCCAGTCCCAGTCCAGCTTCAGCTTCAGCTCCTACTCAAGCTCAAGCTCAAGCTCAAGCTCCATCTACAGGCGTTAAAGCCCAGCATTACCAAAATAACCTTATTTCCCATCTACCGTCCTACGAAATGTCCTCCCGCGGCGTCCCAGAAGTCCTCTTCAAAAAGGTCGACGAGTACGTTGACTCTCTCGCACCTCAGATCCAACCCCGCATCACCACCGAGCTCGAAACCTTTCAGCAAAAGACTATCGACAGTCTCGAAGACAAGGTCGTCGACGCCTTTCGCTCCTTATTCGACAAGGACAAGAAACCTTCTGATAGCCGAAGCTTGGACGATAATGCGCCCGATGCCTACGGTGGCCAGTCGCTGCCTTTCGCCGACGAGATTGCAAAGCTGACGCGCAGCTTTACCAAGATTACAGACGAGGCGGGTGATGATCTAAAGGATATTTTTGACATCACTGAGGGACGTGGCGGGGGAGGTGATGAGACGAGGTCTCGTGGTGGAGGCGATTCCTCTCGTGGTGGTGCGAAGGGCTTCCTTTCGTTTGCCATTGATGCTGTGCAGGACCATCTCGAGAACAACAACGGCAGAGGCTCTGGAGGCCCGGGCTTCGAACTGGATGGTCTTCTAGGCGTCCTCAGCGGTACCGTCAAAGACGCAGCGCGCAACCCCGAAGAGAAAGCCCGTCTCATCAGCCCCGAGATCAAGGAACAGGTCGGCGCCAAGCTCCGCGAACAACACGCTCCCATCGCCGAACAGTTTACACGCATCGCCCTCGATCACATCAAGCGCTGGCTTCGAGGAAACACAAGTACAAGGGATCTAGGAGACGGCGTCAAGGGCGAGATTGAAGATCAAGTCAAGGATCTCGTCAAGGGCCTTGGAGGGCTGTTTGGGAACAAAAAGTCCAACGAGGGATCTGCGAGGGGCTTTGGCGACAATGATCGTGATGGGGAGCGTGCTGATGGTGATGGCGAGAGCGGTGGTTTCTCAAAGGTCATCAGCGACAAGCTCAGCACGGGAATTGCACGAGTCCACCGTGAAGTCCGTCTCGAGTTTCGCAAGATCCTTGGTGGTATTGAGAAACAGCTCTTTGAGCTTCTGCCCGATTCATTCCAGCGCCCGCTTGAGAAGATCCTCGGTGGTAACCCCTTCGACTCGCAGCTGGACCGCGACGCTGGAAGCTCTGCAGACCGGGGTTTTGGAGATGACATCAAGGCGAAGCTCGTCAATAAGATCCGCGGTCTTGTACGAAAGGTGCAAGAGACGCTGCGTGAGAGTATCCTCGGTGTAGTGAACGGTGGTCATCGCAAGTTTGAGCGTGAGAGTTGGGTGTTTGTGCAGAATATGGTGGAACAAAAGGTGCAGAGGTACCTGCCCAAGGTCAAGATCTCTGTGCCTGACGATATCGGCAATGAGGGTGTTAGTGTTGGAGCGCCTACTGCTGGGAACCTTGGTGGTGCTAGTCACCCTGTGCCGGCTGAGCAGGGTGGTCAGTATGGACAGCAGCCGTATAATCCTCCTTCGCAGTTCCAGCAGGATCACCGACCTGAGCATCAAGGTCAGGACTACCGACCCCAGAGTCAAGAGTACAGACCCCAGCAGGGTCAAGACTACCGGCCTCACGATAGTCAAGACTACAGGCCCCAACATAGTCAGGATTACAGGCCTCAGGGTCAAGAGTACCGGCCCCAGGGACACGACGAGTACCGACCACAACAAGGCCAGTCTCACCAAGACTACAGACCTCAACAGCATCAATCGCAGCAAGACTACCGCCCCGACCAGTATCCCCCTCCGCCGCAGCAGCACCAATCTGGTGGCTACAGCCAAGGCTACCAGCAAGACCAAGGGTACGGACAAAACAGAGGATACGACCAAGGTCAAGGCCAGGGATACGGAAACAACCCGCGCTACTGAGAAGAGTCACTCTGTGATACGCACTCCGGACGGAAATGATCACGTCTGGTAGGAAGCGGTATCTCTCGGGACATTACACCTGCGCTACAAAAGTTACAGCATAGCGATGCTAGATAGATGGCTTGACAGACTGATGAATGACGAACAAACCTTATACCTGCCCATCCACAGTTCTCTCTTCCCTCGTCAATGCAGTCGCCGTTCTAGAACTCCTCGTATACAGCTAAATCCCACTTATGTCTGAGCGCTAACCGAACAAGCCAAGATCCTTGGGTTCCGTTCCATACCGAGACCCTGGATCGCCCAACCCCACAGCGCCGCATGTCGTGATACGGATACCATCAGATCATCTAATCTTCAATCTTCACCACCCTAGCTCGTCCAGGGTCCAATCCACCATGTGAGAAAGTCTGCTTCAGCACTGTCCCAGTCCCAAAGGCCTCTTCTCATCCGTCCATCCCGGGAGACTGCAGTATCACATGGTTCATCGACCCTGCGTCAAGATAACGTACTTGGGGGTGGTCTGATCTGAAGAAAAGCTATGATATGATCTCCCCCAGGGGTCCACGTGCAGACAAACTTGGTCAGAATGGCATGGTAATTGACGTTTTTAACCTCGGTAGTCAATCGTGAATGGGCTTTTGGACTCGGACTTGGCCATGATATGAGAATAACGGTTTTGCTAGAGCCACGGTGTTCTGGGTTCGTCTGTGCTCTGAGTGTAGATGGGGTGCGAGTATGAAGGAGGGCTAGGGGCAAGGCTGTGATGGGATTGTGCATGGTGGAGTTACGTCAATGGTAGTTGGGATCTGTCTGATCGGGGTGGATGCTGCGGTTGTTGTGAAGGTCTCGGGGGAGCGGATGATTGAGGCAGGCGAGGCGAGAGTCTTGGTCAACTTGGGGCTTTTGTTGTGAAACACATGGTAGATAGAGGGTGATGCTGGACAAGATCATAAGATTGGGGACTCAATTGATGCTGGTAGATACTGGTAGCGACGTGATACTTGTCTGTTCAAGGTCAATTGATGGCAGCTCATAAGACGCATTACTAGATTGAAGTTAGCCATCACTTGCTCAGGTTCGAAGACGAAATCGATGTCAACGTTGCTCTGCATCATGACACGCTCATTCTCTAACATCCTTGTGGTGAAGACACTCTCGCTGTCTTCACTCCAGTCTCATCCAACTCCACCCCAAGTTGTCCACCTTGGGGTTTCTGTAATAGAGCCGACAGTAGACAGAAGGCGACACGGGGTATTTTAATTAGACAAGGGACTCAATTGATGCTGGTAGACATCAGTAGCGACGTACTCTCGTCTGTCAAGGCTCAATTGATGAGGGCTCACTTATACGGAGTGATGGGCCAAACTCAGCCACCAATTGTTCACGATCATAAACATACGCACTCAAGATTGCTGTCTTATTATTCGCTTATTGTAGCATACTCTCTCAGTGACTGAACCAGCTGCTATCACAGACATACTCAAGCATCGCTGTCTTCACTCTAGTCTCATCCAACTCTCTATCAAACTGACCATACTCACAACACCCAACACTCTCACCTAACAACCCACAACCCTCCATTCCCATAAACCTGATCCCGCATCTCCATCCCCTCACTCCTCACCCCAACCCAATGCGACGGCACCCTATCCAACCCCCCCTGCACAACACCCGCCGCATCCCCCAATCTCTCCTTAAACCCTCTATCGCTCTTCGCCGCCCTCGTCGCAGACAAATTCACCTCCGGACCCCACGCCTCCCTCCCCAGACTCGCCATCGTAGTCATAACATCGCGCGAGTGCTCCTCCACGATATCGTCACTGGATAGTGTCGTGCTCGCAGCGTGTAGGTAGCCCATCAGCATGACCTTCATCCTCATCTCAAAGAACAGCGTGTCTTCGAAATCGTGGAGGATGTGCACGCATACTTTGTTTCGCTGGACTACTCCCGGTGGCGCATTTCGTAAAGGTGCGATTGTGACGATTGCTTCGTGCCAGTCGTCGTCAAAGTCTTCGGTTGGGGTGTTGTTGGTGGGTGTTACGCGCGCCCAGGCTGCGAATACACCGCCCATGCGCATCTTGACGTCGTCTCCGACTTCACTGAGATTGGCAGTCGGAATACCGTACTCCCTTGTGGAAATCCCCGTTCCTCGTACAACTTTTCCAGCGAATTTATACGGAAACGGCGCTTCGGGACCATCGTCGGTACCGATAATCTGTAACGGGGCGTCGAGACCACTCCCCACGACCAAGGGATCATATCGTCCTGCTTTCCCATTCTTCCAGGTCTCGCTAACAGCTGCTCCCAAACCCGTTTTGTGATACGCCGTGTGCGCGACCTTTTTAATCGTTGCGTTTGCTGGTGTTAATCGCTTGGCGCCCTGCTCGACGACTACACCTGCAACACCGGTGTACTTCTTAGCGACCTGTGATCCAATTGTAGTGGCGACTTTGATGCCCATCTCCAAAGGCATGGTGCTGAGACTCGATCCACGAACGGTGCTCACGTCTGTAGACGTACTCGCTATGCGAAACACTGGACTTCCGCAGAGGATCTTCTTGTTGTCTTCTCCAGCGCAGACGACGAGACGAAAGTATCCATCTGTCGCGGCAGCAGGGATGCGCACGATGTGTGTCTCTCTGGGGATGTGGTTCTTCAATTTCCCTGAAGCTTTCTTGACGAAACGTTTAAAGTCGCGCTGGATGCCGCGCTCGTCAGCTTCGGGGAGATGTTCAACGCTTGCTTTGGTGGCAGGTGTGACGTTGAGCCAAGTCCCCGTTGTGCCCATCAGGGCTTTGAGGGACATGCCCACACTCCCAGAGTAGCCCTTTTGCTGCATCCATATCGTTCTCGTGGGTGGAAGTGGTTCGTCTGCGAGGATTGTAATGGGTACAGACGTAGCGGGACCACGATACCAGACCAAAGCGTGAGAGTGACGAATGATGCTGAAATGCTTATTCGACTCGGCGGGATGACTGATGAGACCACCTGCAAAGTACTGCGCTTCTCCCAATGCAGATTTCCATTTCGACGAATCTTTGGGCTGTTCCTCTTGTGTGGACAATGCAGCTGAGAGGGCTGAAGAGCTCTTGACGCGACGGATCTCATGCGCTGGGAGATCGTTTGATAGCGTTGGACTTAGACCGGGACTCAGCGATGTTGGCGTGGGGAGGTCATCGACGACAAAGTCAACTTGGTGAGTTCCTCTTGGGTCTAAGAAGCCTGATTGCTGGGGGGCGTGAGCGCTGGTGAGGTTTGTCGCAGAGCGAACAGGTCGTAGAGGTCTTTGAGGTGGAGGAGGAGGAATTAATGAGGGGTTGTATGACGATGAAGAAGGGTTGTAGGGGTTTGGCGTAGGACTGTACGGAGCTGGAGGTGGATTGAATGAGCTTTGAGAAGGGCTGTAAGCCGGAGAAGGACTGTATGAGCTCGGTGAGGGAGCGTATGAGTTTGGTGAAGGATTGTATGAAGTCGCAGACGGATTATACGACTCAAAATGTGTCTTTAGCGACGGCGATGGACACGGCGAAGTAGAAGTAGAAGCAGACGGCGCTGCAGGCGACGGTAGTGCATATGCGGAGCCGAACTGCGCCGAAGGATAAGCACTGTACACGGGCGGCGGAGTCGGCGGCGGCGCAACGGGCTTCCGAAGGAACTGCGGAGGAGCCGGATGCTGATACTTTTCTCTCTCGGAGGCTGTCGAGGGAAAGTAAGGATTCATTTTTTTGCATCAATTATGACAAAAGGTTGATGAGAAGAAGAAGAAGAATATCCAGGGAGAACTGAGGCATCAGATTAGAGACGTTTATGTGGCCAAACAAGGAGAAATTGCACCGTGTTGGCTCATCAGGGGGTCATATTGACACAGTATCCAGACAAAGAATGTTTCCGTTTCCCTTGGGAGACTTTTTTTAATTGTTTGATATGGGGAAGCGAAATGCGATGTGGGTATTTATAGATTGCATGTCACTCATGGTTTATTTATGCTTAATTTTTAAATAGATTCCTGTCACTTGGTTGGGTTGGGGTGCAGCTTCAATTAAGCTCAAGCTGCAGACACCAAAGCTTCCATCTCGTCCAACTCCCGGGGAACATCTGTCAAGTTCTCGTGTCCAGTCTCTGTGACGAGAATGTTGTCCTCGATTCTATTCAACAGCGATTAGCAAGATTGGTACCGATAGCGCGACGGTGGCCACCACAACTTACCGGACTCCACCAACATCCCAGTACTTGTCCAGGACGTCCTTGTTGATGAACTTGCTGTGCGCGGGGTCCTCGAGATAAGGGTCGATGATGAACTTGCAAAAGTAGATCTAACACTGTCAGCAATTATCGCAAAGCCATCACTGCAAAAACTTACACCAGGCTCAACCGTGACAACACTGCCTGCTGGGAGCTTGCCTCGCACGCGCAAGTATCGGAACAGCTTATCCTTGTCGGCAAAGTTGGGGTTGCCACCAGTGTCATGGGTGTCCATGCCCAGGTAATGACCCAAACCGTGAGGGAGGAAGGCAGCGCTTGTGCGAGCCTTGAGGATCTCGTCCTTATCACCCTTGAGAATACCTGCCTCGAGAAGACCATCAATGGCAATTTGGTGAGCAAGAACATGCACGTCGTCCCATAGAACACCCTCCTTGAGGACGTCTATGCACGCCTTTTGCATCTTGAGGACGGTCTCGTAAATGTGGCGGGATTCCTTGGTGAACTTGCCCGACAGAGGGAATGTTCGTGTCTAACAGGTCAGCTCAATTCCGAGCCCAGAATACGGCGCACTCACAATATCAGCAGCATAGTTGTTGTACTCGCAACCAGCATCCATCAACAGGTTGAGCTTGCCCTCTGTAGGAGCGTCGTTTCCGACGTAATGCAGAGTAGCAGCAGCCCTTCCAGCAGCAGCAATAGGGTCATACGACATCTTCTTGCAGCCATGAGCCACGCATCGCTCGTAGAAAGCAGCTTCCAGCTCCTGCTCGTTCTTGGCAGCCTTTGCCTTGGCAAAGACAGCTCGGTGTCCGATTCCAGAGATATAGTTGGCCTTTCGCAGCATGGCGATCTCGTACTCGTCCTTGACCACGCGCGACACCTCGATGGCGTTCTTGAGGACGTCAAAGTTCTTGTTGCCGAAGCCGATGAAGGATACATGGTCCGAGACCTGCTTCGCGATGGCAAAGGCGGACGACTTTGGGTTTTCGGCGCCGAGGTGGGCGAGGGTAGCGTTGAGTTCGGTGGTCAGCTTGACCTCGTCGACTTCGTACTGCGAGAGGGCTTCGTCGATGCTAACGGGGAGACCGGACCAGATAACGTCGTCGGGGTTGATGGGAGGAATGAAGAGGATCGACTTCGAGGATTGGATGTCGTAGATGTAGTGGCAATCGGGGAGGTTGCAACCGGTGAGGTAGTAAAAGTATCGTCGTTGACTGTTTGGCGGGTACAAGATCAGAACATGTCTTGGTAGAGATAAGCAGCTGGGATGACGAACCGGAAGGCCTCGGGCTCGTCGCTATCCTCCATCATGCGAGTCAATTGACTCTCGAGGTAGATAATACCGTTGGCATCGGGAACATCTTTGCGAATGAGCTCGACGACGCGCTTGGCATGGGCTTTGCCTGGGTATTTGCCCTTGAGGACGGCGTCGTAGTTTTCGGCGACCATGTTGGAGGGACAAGGTTTGGAGGTATCGAGGCGGGGTATCTTGGACGAGGTATGTTGCGCGCGAGTCGCAGAAGTATCGAATCTATGTCGTGCAACTCTCGATATCGAACGAGAGAGAAATGTTGGTGATGGAGGATAAAAACGAGGATACGACCGAGATAAAGACAACCCCGCTATGGACCTCGGAGCCTTTGTTATGACGGAGGCCATTCGAAACAGGAAGCTCTTACGTTAGTGGTGGCAGCTCACTAATTGCCTTCCCGTTACAGGTGGCTTCCAGGGTCTTGGTAGCCGGTAGGGAGTGGGGGTCGGCTGTTGGCGGCTTGTGTAGGGAAGAACGTCGACTTGATGAATGGCAGGTGGGAATAAAATGAATGGAAGGATTGCAAGGCCCAGAAATGTTTTTAGAGGACGGGTTATCAATTATCCATTACTCAGTGGTCTGGCGTTAAAAAAGAAATGTATTGATGCTGCAAAGAAGCTATGTATGTACAAGTGAAGAAGCGTAACAAAAGAAGTACAAGTCCAGCTCAACTCAATTGAGTTCATTCAGAAAGAAAGTCAAAAATGGAATCATAAGTAAACGTGTGCGAGTATCCAAAGTTCAATCCGTGTCCAGCTCCGGGAACAACAGTCGTGTTGAACCGTGAAGCTTGAGTGAAGAACTGCTTGGAGAAGTCGAGCAATGAAGGAAGCTTGCCGCCCACACTGACAGTCGAGTAACAGTTGTCACCACAAAAGGGAATATCGCGTGCTGAAATCTGTTAGTACACATCATAGACAAAGATCAAGTCATAACTTACCACCTGTCACAATCTGGACTGGGCCAGTATATGTGTTGTTCACGCCCGCCGGCGCACCCAGAGTCAACAGCTCACCAGGCGAAACAGGCTGACCCTTCTCGAAAGCTACCTTCAAGAACTCAGGGTCAAAGTCACCCTCGGCGAAAAAGTTGATCTGTACGCCTACAGTCGACGCGGGAGCGACGTATCCAGGAGGATAAATAGGTGAGTCGACAACAGGGACAAAGTTGGACGCGACCGCAAACCAGGGCAGGTAAGCAGTCGCCTGGGAGAAGCCGGTAAGGACAATGGCGTCAGTGAGCTCGGGGCTTTCGTTGGCGAGGGCGTAGGTGATGACAGAGCCGAATGAGTGGCCTAGATGGACAACGTTGGAGTATCCGCCGCAGCCGACGCCGGGGAGGGATCCTTGACGGGCGTGGGTGGTGAGGGCTTTGAGAGCTGCGATCTCGAGGAAGACTTGGATCTCGTTGACGGGGTCGCCCTTGGATGAAGCGCCGATGCCGAGACGGTCCCATGTCAGGGTTGAGTAGCCATGCTCGTCTACCGCGCGGGCGACGTAGCTGTAGTTGTAGTTGTTGAAGGGAAAGTCCCAGTAACTCCTGTCAAAGCCAATGCCATGCGTCATGATCTGGAGTTGCTCTCCAGGACCGGCATCGGGTTCGCAGTATGTAGCTGCGAGATCATAGGTACCTGTAATGTTGGCTTTCTACTACAAGTCAGTATGTGTGTTCATTGAGTTGTGGTCGATCAATGACTTACACCCGTCTGGATGGTTTGAGGATACGGGTTACCACCCTGTCGAGCAAGATTGATAGCAAGGTTCGTAACGTCAATCTCAGTCACCGGCGCCTCAATGCTAAAAACTGCATTCTCAGAGGTAATTGAGACAGGGACTGTGATGTTTGTGCATTTGCGCGCTGAAGCAGCGGCAATAAGAGAAAAGAGAGCCAAAGATTTGATCATGTTGATGATGTAACCTCTTTGGGGTTTAGAGAAGAAGAAGAAGAAGAAGAAGCAAAGACACAAGAGGGATTGACTGACTGACTGAACTGATACATTGTTATTCCCAGATGGCGATCATAGCGATACTTTATACAAGACGAAACGAGGTGAAATTACAAATTGCTCGTCATCCGCTGATCGACCCTGCACACAAACGGGCGAGCTAGAACTAGACTGCATTAGAAGAGCTGCAGTCTCTTCTTGTCTTGGCTTTTGTCTGAGTGAATGTCTATTCGTATTTGTTTCTTACAGTCTCTTACCTTCTCCATCTCATCCATGACGGCTCCTGTCATGTGTGGAGTTGCGTGTGGTCCGACCATCATCGGGGCACTGACACTACCGCTCTCTTGTTTGCAGTAGTACAAGTTGAGCATAGTCGACCAACCGGAGAATACAAACACACGGACACTAGCATGCGGCCTGGCTATTGAGATCTTCCCTCGCTTTTGCCCAGCTAATGTTAGAGGTCCAGTAAGTTGCTTCACCACGAAGGATACGCTTTCTCAGAGATTGCATCAATGCAGAGAGTCCACTCGGTGAATCCAGAAAGCAGTCTAGTTACTTGTCCACTGCGGTCTAGATTTTTTATCTTCTTTCCATTTGTAATTCCCTTGCAGCGGGCGGCGTCCTTGTTTCTTATTTGGCTTGTCACTTTTTATATCAGGAGCTGACTGCTTAGATACCCGCTTACATGCATTCAGCCCAGAGGACAGGGAATAAATGACAAATATCGCCGTGAGTTGTTCACTAATTAATTGGTTTTGTCTGGACCGTTGCAGGCCCCTTGCATCGGATTGTGATAGGCATGACTATCAACTGAGACAAACACACTGACCGGTAGACTAACTTACAACCAGCTAAAGGTACCGGGTCTGTTTTGTTCTAGCGCCGGATGTAATTAGTAAAGGACGGGGGAACAATTAAAACGAGTGTCTTCTTCATCTTTGGGTCAGAGTAGCAATGGGAATTGAGTTTATGGACTCGATTGACTTTACGAGAGTGTGTCATAAGTGCCAAGATACTGATCAAAGTGACAGAATTGGGTTTAACAATACTCAATGGAACAGCCTTACAAAAGCGTGTTCTAGACCTACCTCGCCGTTGCTTGTCTTGGACTTGAGTACTATTGTTAGCGGGTTCTCGGCAGTGGCTCATCTGAATCACCTTCAGCCGTGTATGTTTGAGAATGATCCAGACTCCATAACCAAGACTCGTCTCGTAAAACAAACCATCCAGACGTCAATCAACACTTGGGCCTCGATGCGCTTCAATAAGAAACACTTTGACCAATTGGGCAAACGTCGTACAGGTATCACCAAAGACTAACAAACACTGAGCATCAACACACAAACAATCTCATATTCCTGTTTCTCTCTCAAACAAACTCAATTCACAGCTCATCCTTCTCATCAAACTCTTTCTGCAGTTGCATCGCCATTCCCAGCGCCGCGAAACCCCCCATGTGCATCGCCTGCAACACACTCCTCATCATAGTCGCCGCATCACCAAACGCAAAGCATCCCTTCACGCACGTCTCGTTCCACGGCGCCTCGACTTTAATATCCCCTGTAGCTGTCGTTTCTAGACCAAGCTGCTCTGCGAAAGGCGCCGCTTGTACGACGTTGGGGTGGTTCACCACAAACCCTTCTACCTTGGACGTTCCATCTTCAAATGTGATCTTCACACTGGGTCCGTCGTTGACGAGCGCGAAGGAAGTGATCTTGCGGTCGTCGTAGTGTACTTTGCTGCTCTTGATCTTGCTTTGGATGGGTGCGATGAGGGATGTATTGGCGTTGGTGTACACTGTTACGGAGTGGGAGAGACGTTTGGCCATGGGTGTTACATGGGCGAGCATGTCGGCGTTGGAAATTATGCCGCCTGCAAAGACACCTACAGACTCTGCACCTCGTTCTTCAAAGCCATGGCAGTAAAGACAATGGAAGCTGACAAGTATTAGCAGAGCTCATCACATCAAACAGTGTCACTTACATGCCACGCCCCCAACAATCAGCATAGCCCTCCGGCATACCATCAAAGACATCCCTCACACCAGTCCCAAGACCAAGTTTCCTCCCCTTGTATACCGTTCCCTCCTGATCAACTGCTTCAAAGATGCCTTCGTCCGTCTTGCGAACGGTAGCTACCGTAGCAGATTGGAACTCGACGCTGTGGTAGCGCTTCTCGAGATCATCGCGGGCTTTGGCGCGGAAAGAAGCTGGATCTACGTGATCGAAGCCGAGGACGTTGTGCATGTGTTTTGCAGGCGCGTTGCGGTATATGCCTGAGTCGAGGATGAGGACTGAGTAGACTTGGCGGGCGAGGGTTGAGGCGAGGGATAGACCAGCTGGACCACCGCCGATTATGAGTACGTCGTAGAGTTTGGACATTATGAATCAGATTAATTATAGTGAGGTAATGTGTTTAATTTGATGTATTATTGTCTTGCTGTTCTGCTCATTGGTCTTGACACGCATCGTGTATTTATACGCATGACGGAGAGATGTGAAAGGCTCCGGTCGGAGACTTTGGGAATGTATCCTGCGGGTAGATCAAAAGACGCCGACGATATTTAATTTAATTACTATTTTCGTATAATTTGTTCCTAATTATTATTATCACATTTGTGCTGTGTTGTGGTCAATTGATGACTTGGTGGTACTGACAGCGGTTCATTTCACCTGAGGCTATCGCGAGACCCTCCTCACATTTAGGCAGCGACAAGCACAACATTCACTTCAGTCTTGGTGCCTACACAAAGACACCAAAGGCATGGAATGACATGGCAAAAGATGGATTATCATTCAGCGACACTTTATCCTCACAGCGTCACAGCATCACATCATCGCAGCTTCATCAAGTCAACAGTATTGGCACACCAATTTAGAAACAATTCTGGACCTATTCATTGTACACTATGTACTGAGGTATATAAGAGCAAAGTCCGGCCGGGACTACATAAAATAAAATAAAAAAGATGGTATCACTAAGACAATGCAAGCCGCCGATCCAGTCACGATGCTCAAGCCCGTCTAGGCGAGCACCAGCAACCACATCACCCCCGACATTCATAAACGCTCCAAGGTAGAAATGCAAGGGTTATAGAGGACCAGTCCGCGATGAGGCTCTCCCATCGTTTTCTTGTCTCGAGATCACCAGCAATGGCATATCTCAAGTTCGGACCTGCTACGAGTCGTCACCCAGCACCACCCAAGCATCAGAAGTCGGAGTCGCCGCACTGTCAAAGACCTCGCGCTGCCGCGGCCCATCGTCTAATTCGCTGTCGGAAAAGCAGTCGTAGTCGGAAAGTATCTCGTCGGAGATGAGGTCTGGGGGCTGCGACGTGTCGACGTCAAAGGAAGGCTGTGACCCGTCGAGCTCGTATATCACGCGCAGGGGAACAAATGTGCGCTGTGATGGGCTCTGCGAGTCGGGGAGGGAGGTATCGTCGTCTGAGGAGGAGAGGAGTTGGGCGATGGTTTGGTCGCCGCCTAGATCGGTGAAGGAGAGGTCTAGATGCAGAGGCTGGTTGAAGCTGAAGCTTTGGGAGCGTCGGGATTTGCGGGATGGTTTGGCGGCGCGGATGGAGTAGATGGGTTCTTGGTGGTTGATGCTGTCGAGACTGAAGCCTTCGCCGCGAACTTGTTCGTCGTCGTACAGCAGACCCATGCGATACAGCTCAGCCACCTGGTCATCTTCGGTCATGGGCATCTTTCGGTCCAGGTAGACATTCCCTCTCGCCGTGGAAGCATCGCGAAACGCTTCCTCTCGTTCTAGTGTAGGTCGTCTGATGAGACGATATCGATCGCTAGGGAGAGGGACCTTGCTTCTCGCCAAATCCCTCCCCTCCAGCTCATCGGAACCACCCAGTCCAGTAGAATGGGCATGATTCCGGGCGTTGCGGTTGCGCTGGACGTGCGTCCATCGTGGATTCGCGCGCTGCAGATTCCCTGTCGAGATCTCAAAGTGCAGGATCTTTTCGAGCTGAGGACGGCGCGCAGAAGTGGTGGTATCCTGTTGACCACAGCGATGGCAGGTACTCTCACCCCAGTTCGACGTGGTACACGGTAATCCGGTGTCGAGGCATAGGTTGGCGCCTTTGTGCTGGGCTTGACGCTTGGCTGTTGCGCGGACAAAGTGATTACGGGATGTATGAGCGCGGGTTTTGACGATGCTGGGCGCCGGAGTGATGGGAAAGTGTTTATTCTGCAAAAGAGAAGCTGGGAGATCACCCGAGCTGTTGAGTAACAAAGGATCCATGGTGAAGAAACGACGATTTACTTATAAGGAGATAAGAAGAGAAGAGAAGATTATTAGATGATGTGTCTTTTTTGTCAAAGGGCGTGATAGATGGCGCAAGATGTTGCGTGCTTGCACGAAAGGGCGTACAAGGAGAAAAAGCCCGGTTACTATGTGAGAGAATACAAAAGAGATGTCTGGAAGACTCGAGACGACAGTATTAATATGAATGGTATCATGTTGAGCCGAGGAGGCGTATAGAGTGCGATATCGTCTTGATTGGTTACCGGAGGAGTCATATGGCCGTACTAGGGACCCTTGGGCCATTGCATTACACTCACTAATCCTTGGTCAGGGTACCTAAACTAGGCTGAAGCAGCGCTGGGCACGGGCTGTAGCAGGTACTTGTGGTGTCTAGTCTAGGTGATGGCTCATAATGAAGGGCTGTGACGTGACTCACTGTGCTTGCTGTGCTTGATCCGGACATGCCAGAGATAACCGAGTGGCGCAGTTGAAACGCCGTATCCGGCAGGCCTGTGATAAGCAGGTTTGGAAGGGGAAATGCCTTATCGTCGAGGCATTGAGCGAGGCGCATGATGTTGTTGAACCGTGGGGATGCAACTCGTCCGTGGGAGGGTCATGTCTCTAGGCAAAGCATGGCGTGTGACTGCATCGCGATTGGACAAGATACCAAGAATGGCTCACGCGCTGGGCATGACGATAAGCAGAAAAGAGGGTGTCGTCATTTAGACAGTAAGCAAGATGTATTTGTTCCCTACAATTACAGTACAAAAGGTACACGTAGTTGCCTAGAGGGAGTTACCGGGTGTTGGGTCTTCTACCAAGGTTCCCTTTCTTTCTTCTATCCCCTGCTGACCAAGGTTACAAGACAAAGGACAGGGCATGGACATTCAAGAACCTGGGGAAACCACTCCCCGTTTCTGAAACGGATCAAGGCATGAAATGACGATAGAGAGTTTGCTGTCATTGGTGAGCGTTGGAGCGTTGCATTGGGAGATTGTTTGATCACCCGGTGGTGCAGAAAGTTGGATGACCAACGGTAGTCCTTGGATAGAGGCGAGAGGCAGCGTGTAAATGATAAGGCAGCCGCTGATAAGAAATTGCCAAATGCGGCAATCCCGATAACATCTTGAAGTTTGGCAGCGGCGTTTCACTGCATTTTTAACCTCCCCCAAGGTCTTGTACTATACTCACGATTCTTGTCGAAACCCAGGTAGTAGGCGAATAAGAATAAACGAGTCATATCGGCTCCAGGGCTCCTTCACTGCATTTTTAATCCCCTTCCATGCCTCGCAGCCTCGTAGGACTGTATTAATTAGAAGTGTGGCAACTGTCAAAAATAAGCATTGCTATCCCAACTGTTGATGAGCCTCCACTGCATGTTTAACCTCCCCCAACAGTCTTGTACAATAATGACTGCATTAATTGCGGCAATAATTCCAGAAGCGAGTTATTCGATATGTGATGAGTTCTTGCATTTTTTACTCTTCTCAAGCTATTGAATTGTGCCCAAGTCACGCCTTGCATTCGAGGCTCTTTCACTGCAATTTCAACCCTTCCCATGCCTCGTAGAATTATAGTGGCATCTATAGAAGAGCTTAACATGAATAGCCTCTCATTTTGACGCTTGATTGGTGGACACTTTATCTATCTAAAACATAAGAATGATATCCCCGGCGACGATATTGTCTTCACTGCATTTTTAACCTCGCCTAGCTGTCTTGTGCCACAGCAGAATGGTAACTGCATCGCTTGATGCAGCAGACCAGAACGCGTAATGCCTTGTGGCAATTTCTTCACTGCATTTTTAACCCCTCTCAAGATCTTAACCAAGCATGTAGTTGGCTATAAGGGACAGATGCGAGATCAGCCCAGGGTGGTTTGAATACAGCTTAATAACTTGAGAGAGGTTAAAAATGCAGTGAATATCTTCGCCCCCGAAATGCGGGTCGCTGAAATACAGCTCAGCTTGAGAGAGGTCCAAAACACAGCAAACATCTCCCACAGATACTAATCTTTACAATTCTCAATAGTTGCCACGCATCTAATTTTTGCAGTCCTACGAGGTAATGGTTAATAGATCTCATTTCTGTCCGGAACCACCAACTTGGATGCCGGTGTTGGTTTCAAGAAGAAGCATTACGCAATGCCATATAAGACCACGGGAGGAGTTAAAAATGCAGTGAAACATTCGCCACAGCCGCAGCCATGTCTACAGCTTATTTCTGGTATTAACTGTTGCTGCGGTCAACGCAGTTGCTGTTGAACAAGACTGTTGGGTGATGGTAAACTCATGAACGTGGCCCGCAGCTTCACTGCGTTTTGAACGTCTCCCGAGCTATCAAGTTGCCCTGGGCTAGTAGGGCTCTCCACTGCAATTTTAACGTCACCCAACAGTCTTGTTCATAACGACAGCCTGAGAAGTCCAAAGATTGACTGTTCCGGTGTTGCCACATCAATTAATACAATTGCTATTGGATAAAGCCACCTTGGGCTGATCTTAATGGTTTTAGACTAGAGTGAGATGCTAGTCTAAAGCAGTGTTTTTTCACTGCAATTTTAACCTCACCCATGGAAGGCATTGCGTAGGACTATAACCGCTATTTCTTGGAACCAACCAAGGCATTCAACAAATTCACGATGCCAATTGAGTACTTGCCCATTTGAAACTACAGTACTGTTAATATTGGCCATATTATCGGTAGATTATGCAAGAAGATATCTGGGAACGTGGATTGGGTTTGACAGGCACACTACACTGTCTCTGCCCGGGCGTGTAAGTGAACCTGTACTGATTTTAGGCTCTTTCCTCAACTAGACTCTTTTCTTCACACGCAAAACCTCTTTTTCTCCTATATGCACAAGAAAGGAATACCATTTTCGCCTCATAAAGCTCACAAAACTTTGGGACAAGTAGTCATAGCCTTACTGAACTCCAAGCATTCTCTTTACTAGTACAATCATCTGGTGTAATTGCTGAGATTACTTAGTACTCTTTTGGCCGTCACACAACATTGGATGCCTAGGTGGATCGCTTTTGCAATTCACTGCAATTTTAACCTCTCCCAACAGTCTTGTACAATGTAAACTACACTATTTAATAAGTTGATTCCCGCAGCTAATTATGCATTGCACCGGTTTCACTGCATTCTTAACTTCTCCCAAGCATGTCGTTGTGTTCAAGCAACCCTGGGGTGATGCCAGTCGAGCTAGTAACATTAGTTTTTCTTCACTGCAATTTTAACGTCACTCAAGTCATTGCGCACTGCAGCCGTTGCGATTCTTGGGACCAATAGCGGGAGTATCCGTTCTACTGCACTCTTCAACTGCCCCTGGCTGTCATGTCAGTGAGCTTACTGAGGCTGATTTTATGTGTAAAGGCATTTTCTTCTCGCTGTGTAGTAATATGGAGGAGTGTGGGGGGAGGTTAAAATTGCAGTGAATTTGCCTCCCATTGGGTGGTCCAGTAACCCGGGCAGCTACAGTGCAGTGCTGTCAGTCCCCCATACACCAACACCAAAACGAACATCATCACATCTCAACTTACAATAACACAACCACAGTCAATTAATCACTCTGACACTACCTACTCCCCAACCTTGAAATCCATCATCTCAAGATACTTCTTCACATCAACAACCTCAATCCCCCTCTCCACATTCACAGTCCCCTCCTTATCCCACGCCACCCCGCGTCCCTGCGCAAACGTATCTCTATACTTGACCATCACACTCGGCTCATCCTCCATCTGTTTCTTCAGCAACTCCAAATCCCACAACTCACGCTTAAACACCGTCTTAAAATGCTCATCTAACAAATCCGCCAGACGTCTGTACGAAATAGTATCGCCAGCTGTGTAAACAACTTGTTTCTCAATACCGCGCGGATCGAGGATTATATCAGCTGTCACGCGACCGATGTCTTGAGGCGTGGTGAGACTAATCTCATTTTCCCAATTTCCCAGCGCGCGAACAATTCTTTTGCTCAAATCCACAACGCCAAAGTCGGCGAGGAATAAGAAACTCATGAATAGACCTGTAGAGACAATCGTCCAGTCCACACTCTCCTGCGCGCGCAGCTTGTTTCTCACACTCAATTGCTCATCGAATAAATCCTGTGAGCTTCCCTGCCCGATAATATCGTAGTCCATGCCAAACTGCCACGGAAAGAAGCGCTTCACGCCCGCCGCAACAACAGCGTCTAGAAGCTTCACCTGCGTGCCTGGCGGCAAGCCCATGCCGTTGCACGACACGACCACGTCGTACTTTTTAAAGATGGCTGCTAGATCTTGAACGCCGGCGGCTACAACATCAGCGCCTTCGGTCCCGGCGTTGAGAGCCCGGATACGCTGTACAAGCTTTCTTTTTTCCGGGGCGGCTGAGTCGAGGGTTGCTTGACGGACCAGGACCGATACGCGGTGCTGCTGGTTGGGATGGTGGGATAGGGCTTCGAGAACGCAGATGCCTAGTTCTCCGGCGCCGAGGATG
This sequence comes from Fusarium praegraminearum, assembly GCA_002093855.1. Taxonomy (NCBI): domain Eukaryota; kingdom Fungi; phylum Ascomycota; class Sordariomycetes; order Hypocreales; family Nectriaceae; genus Fusarium; species Fusarium praegraminearum. The sequence goes on along the minus strand of LXHY01000002.1, from coordinate 227,918 downwards.
AGGATGTTTTGTGACATTGTGGGTGGCATGGAAGGGTCGTTGAGACGGTTCAACGCTCTGAGGTTCTCGATTGAGAGTTCAAGCGGCGTTTCTGACATGGCAGCAAGGTTTCGATATGGGATATTTAAGCTATAACTTGTCACGTCTATTCATTTCCATCATGGTGGTGAGGTCTGCATGTTGGCGGATCCTGCACTGAGAGGGGGACGAATGAGGTCTCAAGCGGCCCTGACATGCTTCTGAATCCTCTATCTCCATGTCAGCTTGCCACAAACTCCGTGAGCAACGGTAACGGGTATTTGCATTTCCAACATGACCTGACGTAATGACAAATGTTACCAATAAAACAAGATTGAATGCCAACCGGGTCAATGGAAGGACCCAGAACAACAACTGTCTCACGACCAAGAGCCACATGCCCACCAGTTCAGGGTCAGGAACAAAGCTGCCGGATGCGGAATGCTGTACTGAGTTTATTTCATTTCTGACCAAACAACAATGAGTGCCACAAAACAGAGGAGTCAATAAAAGTGATGATTGCATTATTAAACTTTCAGCTAAGAATTAAGACAAAAGAATGACAGGCACCAAGACCCATCGCCAAACAATCAACGCCCACGCTTCCCAATGCAGACAAATCATCTTTTCACAGCTTTCTTCTGCCAGTTCTTCTAACTACCTACTGAACGAGCGATTGAATAGCCAATTCGAATCATGCCTTGACTGTGTTTTTGTTGGCAAATCCGACTCGGTTTCCCTTGAGATCAAAAATGACAAATTGGGCCTTGAGGAGGATGTCTCCCAAGATGGCAAACCCAATACCCTCCGACGTCTGAATGCCGCCATAACAGAGCGTATCCTCGAGACGGCCATAGTTGATGTAATGACCAGGGACCTTGCCACGGTAGTTACCAAAGCCAAAGTAGAAGCTGGGCAGGCTGGATGAGCAAGGAAAGACCCAGACACCATAATCCTTGTGGATGTAGGCGCCCTTCACCTTCTTGTAGTAGAACTTGACCACATAGTCGGGCAGGAGAAGGAGAGTGGTACCAGTGTCGACAATGGCTGCGTATTTGTACTTGTGCCACGGTGCACCCTGAGCGACACGGAAGCCCTCAACCGTGATCTGCCACCATGGGCTGTCCTTTTTCACTGCGGTAAAGCCCACAGATCCGTAATACTCGCTTTGATCGAGGTATCCAAAGTTGTAGTTTCCAGCAGAACCCTTCTTCAAATTGGCAGTGAAAATGGGCACTGCCAAATTGTCTTGGACTCTTTCAAAGTATGTCTTTTGAGCAGTCGGTCGAACGGTGTTGAGACTTGACATGGCTAAGCCCAGGATGCCATGGGCAAACTTGTCTGAGGCAATGCCGTCAGAAACTTCAGTAGCAGACTGCACAGCCATTTGGTTGACGTAGGTCTGTCCAACTCGTACTGTATCCAGGTACACAATTCCACTGGCACCAGTACCGTCGCCGTACTTGATGCTCCATGTTTGGCCGTCTAGTCGCTTGCATTTCTTTGACTTGTCTGGCTTGTAGAGGATGTGGCCCGCCTGGTCAGGTTGGTACGTGTCGGTAGAAAAGACCCAGCTGCGGAGCATTAGTGTGTTGTATTAAACAGCCCTGACAATGACTTACAGATCAGATGAGCCGGTATCAAAGTTCAAGTAAGTAGTCTGCTGTGGACTGCCGATCTGAACAGGGACGACGTACTGGGAGTCGTAGTACTGGGGAGGTGTTGCTGCTGCAGTGCCCTTCATGCCTATAAAATGTTAGCCGTGGAAGGCATGTGTATCAGGTAACCTTACCAAGCTTGTTCTTCACAAAGGCTTGTTCTTGAGCGGCAATCTTTTTAAGCTCCTGGTTCGGCAATGGCTTTGAGTATTTGTTGTAGGCGTGAATGAGAGCAATCTCAGCGTGAGGCTTCTTGTAACGTGTGTTGGAGAGTTGACCAAGCGAGACCTTTTCTCCTTTGGCCCGTGGCACGAGATGAGCAGAATCGGGATCCGTCTCGGGATCGATAGCTCGGCCCTTCAAGCCCTTGCCCATCTCAATCTCCTCCAGTTCCTCAAGATCAACATCCTCCTCTTCTGTCTCGTCAATCAGGTCTTCGTAAGCATCGCTGCGAACCGTGAGAGCCCGGGAACCGTCAACTTGGAGGTCAGTGGACCTCTTCTCTGCCCTACCCAGGGGCTTCTCGGGATGGCCTCCAGAAGCACCGTTCACCTCATGAGCACCACCACGGATTTCATGAGGGATACCCGTACTACAGCCGGCCAGTAGAAGAAAAGAAACCGTGCTGAATCTCATGGTGAAAAATGGATTAATGGAAAAGAGTTGTGATAGCGATCAAGAGGCGAACCCAAAAGAAGGATGTGTTCTGATATTTCAAGACAATGGATAGTGGATTCGGGAGGCGGTTGAGAGTTCCGGATCGAGGCTCAAGACATGGTCCCAGGCACTTCGAGATCCCTAGCATGGCATTCTGGGCAAGCCTCAAGCTAATTGAAGCCATCCCAGAGAGCTTAACCTGGAATGTGGTCCGTGGAGAGTATGGGTTCGCGTGGAATGCTCCTGGATCCAGTATAGTATAGTATGGCATTTGCATTCCGTGGGCATGGACTAGTTGATTTAGACTCATTTATGGATGCCACGAGTTGCGGCAACAGAGCCATGACCGAGACATGACTGAATATTGCTTGGCACGTCCGTTCTTGGTTCCTGGTACCTGCGTCTGATTTGTCTGACTTTTTTCCAATCCTGCAGGGTCTCCGTATTCACGTTGAGGGCGTTCCTATTCGATTGTCAGGGTCCCGCGTTTGTGTGTTGGAAGCAGTTCGACCAGGGCATCAACGACGATGGCTTGCCGACTATGCCTCTTGAAGCGATCAGCGGAAGCTGTGAGCGCGATGGGGTGATAATGATGAAAGGGACCCTTGATAGATCACTTAATCTACAACAATGTCATTGTTTTTGTGCGTATTCTTGCCGGCGGCAGGTCGAGCATCATCAATGCCAAGCGTTATACCTGCATTTTCGGGTATTTGACAAATGACGTTTGTGTCGTTTCCCAGGACTCGTTTGAGTTTGGAAGACTTTTCACAAATATGGCGACTCGGATTTGTGAAAGATTTCCTGATTAGTTTGCCGGACAGGCCCAGGCTCTCTTGCCTTTGGAGCCGTTCATGTTCTTACTTGTTCGGGGAACTGTCACTTCTTAGATCCCTTGTCTAACTCTTTGGTGAGATGCTCTCCGTCCTGCGGCTGCGCGGATCAAAGAAATAGGCCCATTTGCGCCCGATTTAGTAGGCCCCGGTCCCTCGGTTGAGGTGCCAAAGAATGTACTGACTCGATATCGCGATGCTACCGGTTGTGGATTGCAACGCCGAGTTGTAGCGTGGGTTTAGGAAGTATACTCCTAAGGGAGGAAAGCGGCTGGTCAATGCTTGACAAAGGCTCGGTCCTTTCCGCTTTGAGGCCCTTGACTTTTGTCGATTCTTGCCATTGTTGGTTTTGACAGTTCAACACCAGATGGAATATCATGATCCCGTCATTGAGTGATGGATGAAGATGAAGATGGTGGAGTAAGTGGTGATGTAGAGTCGAGGCAGGTGATCCAATGAATGACCCATCGACTCGCTGCAAATTACCCCTCCATGACTCACCCAGGGTCGACAAACTCCACTAAACCTTTTGTCGGACGGCAGGTGCCAAAATGATTAAGACATTGGGAGATTTACCGTATTTCTTACACGGATGACAGAGAGTTTTACTCGGTAATTTCGATTCAGAAAATTATGCAACGCTTTGAATGCACCTTGAATACTCATAATAGTTCTTGATAGTACCAAAACTGTAGTAGACACTTACAAACAATTGATCAAATGTCCCATTTACTGGAGTTTTCTGACAATAACCCCAGTTGGTCCCTAAAACCCACTGTCAGGCACTGTAGACCCTTGATAAGATAACGGATTTTTCGACCCCGCCACCCCGCGACAACTTCTCAAGGTTGCACAAAAATTCCAACGCCTTCAATTATTGTCCACCCGACGAAACTAATTGTTCGGTTTTCGCTTTGCCTTTAGACTATATCGCATCGCAAATCGTCACCATGGATCCCGCCGCTCCGCACCAGCCGCCCTACACTTACACGGCGAATCAGGGCTATGAACAGACCGAAGAGATCCCCCGCGAGCTACAGGCCCAACGAGACGATGGCGCTGCCCTCGAGAACAACCAGGACGACGAGAACGATTTCGACGATATCTTTGACGACAACGACTTTGACGACAATGACTGGTCTGCTGATGCGGGTGACTTGACAAAGTCGTACAACAGACAGCGCAACACCAACGAGGGAGCCGCCCAGAGATCAAACCAGCAAAAGCCTACTGCCAATACCTTTGCGAGTGTGGACGACCAAGTTTCGGCTCTCTCCAAGCACGCTGCCAAGATTAGACTCGACTCCGTTAAGCAAGATGCTAGTGATTCAAAGGATAAGGACAAGGCAGACCGCGCCACTAGCGACCAGGTTCTTGACCAGCGCACCCGAATGATTCTGCTCCAGATGATCAACCGCGGTTTCGTGAGCGAAGTCCACGGTGCCATCTCCACAGGAAAGGAAGCCAACGTCTACGGCGCCGTTCTTATCGACGACAGCACAGGCGAGCCCACTCAGAGAGCTATCAAGGTCTACAAGACAGCCATTCTTAGCTTCAAGGACAGAGAGCGTTACATCACGGGTGAGCACCGTTTCAAGAGTGGCTTCGACAAGGGTAATAACCGCAAGATGGTTAAACTCTGGGCCGAGAAGGAATTCCGAAACTTGCGGAGGATCTACAACTCTGGTATTCCCTGCCCTGAGCCTATCAGCCTTAAGCTTCACGTCCTGGTTATGGGCTTCCTTGGTGACCGCAAGGGCTGGGCGTACCCTCGCCTCCGTGACGCTACTCTGACGGGAGACGACATTGATCAGCAGTGGCACAAGCTTTACGTCCAGCTGCTTGGCATCATGCGCAAAATCTACCAGGTCTGCCGTCTTGTCCACGCCGATTTGAGCGAGTACAACATTCTATACCACAAGGGGAAGCTCTACATCATTGATGTGTCGCAGAGTGTGGAGCCGGACCACCCCCGTTCGTTGGAGTTCCTCCGTATGGATATCAAGAACGTGGGCGACTTCTTCCGCCGCAAGGGCGTTGATACGCTGGCCGACCGCGCCATCTTCAACTTCATCACTGCTCCCGAGGGTCCTGTTGAAGAGCCCGAGATGGAAAAGGCCATTGATGTTCTTTACGAGAACCGCGCTGATGTTACCGGCGAGGACAACGCTGCTCAGGAGGAGGTTGACAATGAAGTTTTCAGAAACCAGTACATTCCTCAAACATTAGAGCAGGTCTACGACATTGAGAAGGATGCTCAAAGGGTTGGCCAAGGTCAGGGTAACGATCTTGTCTACAGTAATCTGCTGCCTGACCAGGTCATTGCGCCCAAGAAGGCCGATGGCGAAAAGGGCGATGATGACCAAGAGCAAGGTTCCACATCTGATTCAGACGAGGGTGCATCTCTCTCTGATGACGACTCGCACGATGAGGCCGACTTTGAGAAGGGTACTCCTCGCGGCCGTCGCTTCGAAGATAAGGACGAGAAGAAGGTTTGTATTCCATATCTCATTCCCATCTGACACAACCCATACTGACTACACCTCTTAGGCCCACAAGCAAGCCGTCAAGGAGGCCAAGCGTGAGAAGCGCAAGGAAAAGATGCCTAAACATCTCAAGAAGAAGATCGTCGCTACCTCATCCCGTCGCAAGAAATAAGCATCTCAAGACAACCTCTACACCTCTTGCCGCGCCTGCGCAAGGGCCCAACAAGCCAGGCCATAGCTCCCAAGCTCCCGTAAAAACTTGACGAGCCTCATCCGGGAAAGCTATCAACCTTGTGCAACCCTCCCATCCCGTGTTTTTCTCTTGGCAGAGACACTAAAGCGAGGCAAACATTGCAAGTCGTCAGAGCTCTCTTTGATCGTTCAGTACGCAGCAAGCGTTCAGATCGCACTAAACCGGGAGGTTACACAGACCCTACTGCGGAAAAAGGGGAATGTTAAACCGTCCCGGCCGGAGACTTCTCCGCGGCGACGAATCAATGTCTTCATCATTTGACTTGTAGCTTTTTTGCGCCCGCGGGAAGGAAAAAATGGTTTGCTGTTTAAGCTTTTGTGTTATACCCCTTTGATCAAGAAAGGGTTCGGGGCGTTTGGATCGCCGTTCTGGTTCCTGCGTCTCGACGTAACGGTGGTCTTGTACCAGGAATGGGAGAGTTTGGGCTGCAAAGTGGATTGAGCACACCATAAAAAAAAGGAAAGAGACAAGGAAGGAAAAAAAGAGAATAACGACTTGAAAATTATGTTGAAATGTCTGATGATTTGTCGTTCAGTTATTCTTACATTCAGTAAAAAAGTCATGTGCCATCCCAAGGGCCTTTTTGCTCCATGGCGCCAATAAATATCGTTAACGTGCAATCTCACCTCATACCCATCATTATTGTAAAAAAACGTAGTAAAAGCTCCTCTGGCATCACGATCCGAGACCCTTCGGCCAAGGGGAATACCGTAAATGGGCCTGAAAAGACCTGGCTAAAAGTAGAACTGCTGCTGAGGCTGGCCTGGTGGGGGCTGGGCCAAAAAGTCAAAGTTCAACGAGTCCATTCCCGTGTTCCAAGGGTCTGGCGATTCTGGTAGCGGATTAGTCTCGGAGCTGCCAAGAGAGCATGACAGATAATAAAGGGGAGCGAGGATTGTTGACGTACCACCCCAAATTGATTCATACAAGTCCATGGGAGCCATGTATTGCGTAGGATCGACATTCATGCCATTCATGCTGTCCATGTTGAGGTTTGCGTTAGCCTGCATCTGTTGGCTGTATGGAAGTCTAGTAGAGGCACGTTTAGAAACAATTCACGGCAAATTGACGAAGAATAGGACGATACTAACCCGGCAAAGTCTTGGATCGTTGCACCTCCGTTTTGCATCTCTGCCATGGCGAGCGCAGCGTCCTCACGTGGGTCGGCGCTCTGGGAAACGTTGCGAAACATTGAATTGCCGTTTCCGGAATACTGTCCAGCGTTCCCAAATGGGAATTGGGGCGTACGGCTCCCGCTGCCAGCGGCAGAGGCGTCACCCTCCTTCTTGAGGTGCGATGGGACAATGGAGCCGTGGTCATAGATGTTTTTGAGGGCCGTCAATGCTCGGTAGAGTGGGCCTGAAAGCTCAATGTCCTTGTCGGTGGTCATGACATGAGGCTCCGGGGAGCTAACGTCCTTGGCGGCGGTGGCAGACAGGGCAGCGATCAAATCACCCTGCAATTGTCGCACCTCTGGGTCCGTCTTTGTTTCGCAAAGTATGCCTAGCAGTAAAGCCGACGACAGGCCATGGTACGTAAATGCCCAGCTCCTCGTGGGGATTGCTGAGAGTTGGTGCATTGCCAAAAACATCCGGACGGTTTCGGTTAGGTTGTCTTTGCAGCGATCCGCTAGCATTTTGCGCTGTTCAGGTTCAAACTCGCTGTCTTTGCGAAGCGCTGGACGACACGCGACAGAGATGACAAATGATGTGTGAAGGCGAATAGCGTAGTGCTGTAAACGATCGAGCGCTGTTTTGCAGTTTTCTTTCGCCTGCAATTGTGGTGTGGTGCGTTTTCGAAGCTGCTCGACCGCTTCGCAATCTTCAAAGATTTGGGCGTATGTCGAGCTCATCATATCATCGGGGTTTAAGCGTCGAGAAATAATTTCCATAAGATGGTACATCGTCTCGAGGTATGAATAGTTTCCGTTTGGCGTCGGCGACATGACGGGAATTGGACAGCATGGAAAGTTGGTCATTGGAGATCTGCATCATTAGAGGTGAGTCCAGTGACGAAGACACAATGCTTACCGATCAAAAGAAAGCGACGTCAAGGTGTCGTGCCATACACAACTCCACCATAACCTCCTTCTAACCATCTCTTTCGATTGTGTATTTGGTGGCGTGCAATCGCGACTTTCGTTCCGTGGTGTTCTGTGCAGGCCCAACGACTGGGCCAGGCGACAGGTCAATCCCATCAAGGCCCATGACGCTTCGGCTTTCATGTCATTGAGAAGGACAAAACATGTAAGAAGGAGAGCTTGAATCGAGTCGAACGAAGGTCTGTTGTGGGTCAGCTTGGGGTCTGCTGTTAAATTGGCAAGCAGCAATTACCGAAGAAGAAAATTGCCCAATCGGAGGAAGTGGAAGGAGATTTGGATGAACCGTTGCGAGTCTCGCGTGCGGATATGGTAGGGAGATTCGTGGTATTGAGAGCCGACAGCTAAAACAGCAAAGAGTATGGCGAGCCATGATGCTGTGACGGGTTTGGTGGACTTCACTCCGCTGGTGGCATTCCGTGAACGCTCTTCCAGGTAGATCATGAGCTTGCTCTCGAGGTCGTCGATATCCATCACAAACCCCCAGAAAGGCTGCGGTATTTCCTTGTACGCCCTGAACAGCCTGTAACCTGTCAGCTTACGGCCTGAAGTAATTGCACTGTCGCAAGCGCAACACTCACTTCATGACCTCGCGGTCGGATGGTAGTTCATTTGAGATATCTTGTGTTAATTTTTGAAGGTGTTGAGATGACATCAACGGAAACGGCGCCGATGTGTCCAATCCCAGAATGGACCTCATGTCTTGTCGAATGTCAAGACCCTCGCCTTTGTGAGCTGGTGAAGACTGCTCGCGTAGCAGCGCAGGAATACTGTTCTGTCCGAGATAACGATCTGCTCCCACTTCTGGCTCATCAATGCTTGCTGTAGTATTTTGTTAACATGGTGGTGTGATCGGGCGCCCGACCAAACACTTACCAAGGGCACGCGGCCAACTTTCCTGGCGCTCAACCTTGCGTATGGCTTCTTCACGAGGAACTTCTGAGAATGAATGTGTCCTCTTACGATTGACGACGGTTTGGCTGGATTCTGAAGCAGCACCTGATGCGTTGGGCTTTGAAGTTGATGAGCGATTGGGCTTATAAGAACATAACCGAGGGTGCTCTCTCTTGACGCAGTTTTCACAGGGTTGTTTGTTGTCGCACTTTACTTTGCGCTGGCGACAGGGCCAACACGCGGTACCTAACGCGATGATAAGTAACAGAATTCCCGAATTGAGGTTATTCACAACACTCTTACCGTAGCGCACCTTGCGATGGGAATGTATGATTCGATTGGCCTCCTCTGGGGTCAGGTCATCAATGACCACCCGCTCATCTGGACTAGGGTTTTCCGCCATTGTTAAGCGGGTTCTGCGCTCTGAATCAAGGCTCGGAGCCAAACAAAAGTCGCGATAGCAATGGCGAGGTAGTGTTATGATTGCAAGTGAGGGTTTACGAATGCCGAACCCCGAGGGTCTCCCATGCGCGATAGTGGGTGAGAGGGGAAGAGACGGCGGTGATGGGCGGGGCCGGTTCGGCTTTCGAATTGGTGTTAGTTAAATACGACAAGAGATAAAGAGACGACGGCTGATCTTTTGGCCTTTTTCTTTCTGGTTGGCTGGAATGGGAGGGGGAATCGAAGCACGAGACCGGTCTTGAAGCCGACCTCCGATGCGGCGGATAAATAAGAGCCGGTTCCGTCAGCGAGTTCAGTTGGTGACTTGGCATGTTGATGTGGATGGAAATACGACAGGAATTGGGGACAAATGTCTTTTATTCTTGTCATAAACATATATAATGCTAGACAGGTATGCAAATGATTATTCTGACTCACACGTTTCTATATTCTTTCATTGTATTCTGATTGTCTTCGAGTGTCTCTTCAAAGAATTAGTACCTGCCATGCCATGGAGGCACCTGTGTCACTCCTTCCTTCAGGGTAGAGGAAAGACAAAATGTCAACGCCATGGAAATTCTGTCTTCCTTTGTGCTACGTCTAGCATCAATCTTCAAAGGAACAATCGAAATGCATCCGATGGTTTTTATCACATTTTTGGTCTTCCTGCCGTCGATATTTGTTTACATGCTATGCGCTGTGGCGTGCCGATTCACTGTTGGTCTCGTAAAAAATGCTTCCACCACTCTTCAACATTTGGATCATCCATGGTACCTTGTCCAATCACCATTACTTTGTGGTAATCAATTCATTGTTGCATTCATCTGCATTGGACTTCCGTGGCTATTCAAGGCTGTGACTATTGTTACTAAAATAAATATATTTCGCGTGCTACGAGACCGGCTGAGCCGTGCCTCGGCGGCTACAGAGAACAGAGATCTTGAGGCTCGTTTCATTCAATGTGTGCGCGCGCTAACCTTACTCACTGATTCTTTCGCAGATCAGAAACTCTCCCTTACAAGACAACCGTTGGAACACCCCCAACCGTTTGACTTTGGCATTAGGCTCACAGCTGGCGCCGGTCGCCATGTCCGCCAATACTTTGCATCCCCGAAAAATACAAGTAAAGGAGGAGCTTGATCGGACAATTCGCTCCATCAGCTCAGAATTCCAGCTTCAGCTCCAGATCCCAGACTCGACACTGTCGCCTACTAAGCGCCAGCTCCAGCGCCGTGATGAGGAACAGGAAAGATGCGATGCTATCTACTATCGCGCGCAATTCCTCAAGTTCAAGGACCCAAACCGCCTTTCGATATGTCTTACCCGCTTCCGCGAACAAGCAGACGAACATCTGACCAACTGGATTCGAAAGCCCCGAGGTGACCCAGACACGACCCCGATCAAGAGTTCCTATGGTGACCCACAACGCCATCGCGCAAGATTAACCTCAGAGGAGCGGGGCGAGCTTCAAGACTACTTGCTGCGATTGTTGAATGACAACAATATCGCCAGTCAGCAGCGCTCAAGAACTGCGAAACGAAGGTCCGACGAGTTTGAAGACTACAGTTCAAAGAGAAGTCGCAACTCATTTGACGGCTCTCCAGTCTGCGAAAGCATCGATGACATCCCAGTCCGCTCTAGAGCCGTGGATTCGAATGGTCGTGTGCATGCGGGACGGGCCGCTCACCGCTCAGGTACGGCTTCGTTCCCCAATGGCGTCACAAGTCCCGTCAAATCCTTTTCAAGCACACAACACCAGTCGTTGTCTTTTGGTACAGCCTCTTTCAACTCTAGCAAAGCTTCACTCGCCCCGACTGTTTTCTCTGCAACCACAAACGGTGCTCCAAGCACGCAAACAACAGTCTTGACGAATCATTCCTTCCAAGGTTCGCGAACTTCTTTTCAGTCCCCTCAGCTCAATCCCAGGGACCAAAAACAGAATGACTCCGAAATTCCGTTCTCCCAAAAGATAAAGCAGTTTGAATTTAACCCCCAAAGTACGAACAGCCGCAATGTAGACCCAGCCAAGTCATCCTCGTTCAGGCGACATGAGTCCGAAGTATTCCCTGAGCCTGTTGACGTGCCTATTGATGAGCCCAAACTGCCTCCTCTAGCGATGCCCCAACCTGTGAGAAACCATCATCTTGGTATGAAGAATAGAGAGGCAATCCGGTCTAGCAGTCCTGGAACAGCCTACTCTAGCTTGCCCGAGATGAACGAGTTGGATACGTTGCTTCTTGATGCATCAGGTCCTGGCACGACAACAGATTCATGTATCCTAACAGAGCGCCTGCGAAATATTTGGCCCAAGTTTCCCATTCCCGGACTGAACCAGGCACCGTTGATCATCTTGTGGGAATTGACTCGTGCCGCGCTTCACTGTCGCGTGGATTTGTCTGGGTGGGATCTCGAATACAAAGCCGATCAAACTTGGCACGATCAAACTCATTTCAGGGCTTTGATCTTCCGGCATCGACTCTTCATTGGAGCGGGACTGCCGCCGCCTTGCGACCGTGTGGTCTGGAACGCAGCGTTTGAGTCCTTTGCTTTACACGACAAGAATGTTGTTCTTTCTGCAGAGTTCGTCATCAACACTGAGGACTCTGGCCCTCTATACAAGCTCAAGCTCCAGCCTCCTCGCCTCGAACTTGGCCATCGATTGGCGCGCCGCTTTGGTGCTGACCGGTTCATGGAGATTATTATACCATCACCAACTTCTAGAGATGCTCCCGATGCAATCAGGAACGACGAGCAAGGTGCAGACAAGGTCATTCGATGGCTAAACGATAACCTACATTATTTTCTTGGGCGTTCCTGGTCTCCGTTCTACAACCGTGGCGCTAGTAAGTCTGTAAAAGACCCTCACCCTCCTCACAAGTCCATCACGATCATGCAGGAGCGTGTTTACTTCTTTGCGATTGATGGCAACAACTTCCGACTACCTGAATGCCAGTTCCCAGCACTTGAAGAAGCAACGTCCCTGGGTACCCGAACAAAGATGCGGCGCTCTGATCTTTTGAAGTGGGCAATAGATGTCGAGGCGAATGCTTTCCAACCCGTACCAAAACTGTTCTCACGACTTGCTCTCAGTTAGTTCCCCAACATTTTGTATGAACCATCTAACACTCTTCCCAGGCCTTAGCAAAACCTGTCCTACCATCGTTCTTGAACCTCACCAGTTTCGCCATCGCGACACTATGCTGGGCTTCCACAAGTACATGAGCAGTCGAGACAAAGAAGAGCAGAAGGATATGGGTGATGGTATCGCCAGGATGTCTCGAGGCCTTGCACGCAGAGTCGCAACACATCTTGGCCTTTTGGAGACTCCATGCGCATTTCAGGCTCGTATCGGCAGTGCAAAGGGGATGTGGATAGTCGATGTTGAAGATGATGGATTGGATGACGATGTTTGGATTGAGACGTATCCATCTCAACGCAAGTGGGAGTGCGGATTTAAAGATGTTCACCACAGAACGTTTGAAGTGCGGGAATGGTCCAGGGAGCTGAAGTCGGCCTCACTCAACACGCAGTTCATCCCAGTTCTTGAAGCACAGGCCCCAACTCCTAGCAACATGCGCAATGTCATAGCTAATCATTTAGCCAACGGTCTTCAGGATGAGATTGGCGGTCAGCTTGCGGCCATGACACATCCTACAAGCCTTCGTGGCTGGACATTTCGCGGCTTCGATCGATCAAACCTTGGTCGTGTTCCTTTCGTTGGAGGACTGCCGGACCGCGATGAAGACATAGTGTCATTCATGCTCGATGCTGGCTTCGATGCCACCAAGTGCCGTTTCCTTCGAGACCTCGTGTGGAACAACCAGAAGCGACAGGCAGAACAGCTCAAAGCAAAGATGAACATCAAGATCCCCCGATCGGCATACGCTTTTATGGTGGTTGACTTTACCGGTACATTGGAAGAAGGCGAGGTGCAGCTTGCTTTCTCTTCCAAGTTCCAGGCCGACGGTGAGTCGGACACGCTATTAGATGATATCGACATCCTAGTTGCCCGAGCTCCAGCACATTTTGTGAGCGACGTACAAAAGGTCAGGGCAGTGTTCAGACCGAATCTGAAGCGGCTGAAGGACGTCGTTGTGTTTTCGTCAAAGGGCAAATCGCCTCTGGCCGACATGCTTTCAGGTGGTGACTACGATGGTGACCAGGCTTGGGTTTGCTGGGATCCTGACATCGTTCGCAATTTTAGCAACGCACCAAAGCCTGTCGAGCCAGATCTCATAAAACAGGGATATCTTCGAAAGTCCAACCCAAGCTTCCGGTCAATTCTTGAGACAACCTCCGATATGGAGAGTGCTTGTACGGACTTTTTACGCTCAGCAATCTCGTTCAATATGCAACCAACTTACTTGGGTATCGCGACCAAGTTCAAGGAGAGACTCTGTTACTTGGAAGGCGGAGTCAACAGTGAGCGAGCTGTAGCTTTGAGCACATTGGTCGCTCTGCTTGTTGACCAGGCTAAGCAAGGCTTACTGTTCACTCGGGGAGACTATGATCGACTGAAACGAGACATGGAAATGCGCGGCAAAGAACCGGAATACGAGAAGGAAAGAAGTTCTGTGCAGAACTACAAGGGCGAGAATGGGTTCATTCATATCCTCGACTTTCTCAAATTCGTGGTTGCTGAAGATACGATCGCTCACGCTTTAAAGCAATTCTATATTGCCCTTCAAGTCCCCAGTGTTCAGGCATGGGACAAGGACTTGACTCGCCTTTTCAACGAATACAATGACCAAAGGAGAAGTTCGAGAACAATTGAGAGACTCATGACAGACATGGTCGCGCAAGTTGATGCCATCACCACTGAATGGAAACTTGCAATGGCAGGAGGCAAGAACGACAGCACGAGTAGCGAGTATACGTCAAAGGCCAAGGAGCTGCATCAGAAATGGTCTTCGTACAAGCCATCAGCTCATTTGATGAGTATGAGAGTTGTTGAGCCGCTCCTCGACACTTGGAATGGCGATCCAGCTTTGAGTAAGTTGGAGCTACTCAAAGCATCCACATTGTTCAAGCTGAGGTACGACCAGGCATATAGAATGGTCTGGCGCCTTGCAGGAAAGCAATTGGCATGGATGAAAGCGATGTTGTCGCGCAGCACCTCGGACACCAGCGCTATCGCTGTGACGGCTGAGATGTGGAGTATACTTCGACCTGACAACAAGCGCATCGCCGTACTCAATGCTCAAAGGCAAGCTGGGCACGACAATGAGAGTTTGGCCGCCTTGGAAGAGGTCACAGAATACGACGACGAGACGGGGACTCAAATCGACGATGCTTAGAGGCGCATTGGCGGGGCTGGTTCAACGATCTCAGGCGTGAGGTCTTTTAGAGGTTCAAGACCTTGAACAGATAGAGGGGCGGGGAGTTTACACAGGATGAAGATCTTGAAGGGTCGCCACGGTCATGGTTCATTTACATCAAGATGGCCTTGACCGTTTTGCCAGACCTCAACATGACGATTGGTCATATTTCCGACGCTTGCGTTGGATATTGGGCTTTGTATTTGCTTGCAGCTGTTGGTTGATACCCTAGGTGTGGTTCATATATCCTCACGAGGCGCAATTCACAAGGCGTTGATTTGAACTTTTGTTCTTGACGATTTGATGGGGTCATCTTGAAATGACACTGTCCAATGAAAGAAATGAAGCTATGTGATCATCCAGTGATGAATGTTATACAGGTCCTCGTGAGTTCGTAATCATTAATCCTCCAATACTCCATCGCTCAATGCAGAGTCTCATAACCCTCAATTATAATTCGTTACACACAAATAATCCTTAAATCATGCGCCTTAATTATCTCAATTCCTCGTTCTGATTGCTGACACAATCTTCAGTGCTACATGTAGTAGCAGGCGCTTCATCAAGCTTGATAGACGATAAGAAGCTCGTCACAGAGCTCACGACGATGTTCAGTAAATCGTCATCATCGTCGCCAACTCTTCCAGAGAAAATAGGTGTTAGCTTTCGACTCATGTCGGAAGCAACTGTCGCATCAATGGCGGTAATGCTCTCCAGCACATCAGTGAGAGCATGTGCAGTGCGGGATAGCGAGCGACCTCCCGATGCGCCTCCCAAAGTGTTGATGTAATCTTCAGTGGTCTTGAAGAACTCGCTCGTGATAATTTGTAAATCATCAATGAGCTTTTGACGCTCGTCTTGGGTAAAGACCATGTTCGGTTTGGTATCTAATCGAGATACTGTCTTGGAGAGGAGTGTCCTGATGTTGTCCATGGTGCGAACTGTAGTCGCCACAGCTACATCTTTTAACCCCTCGTACTTGACAGCCATAATAGCAGTATCTTTAAGCGGTTAGTAATTGAACTCGTGTAGTGCTGGTATCGGTTGTACTTACTGATATCTTGGCAGTCGGCACGTACTCTCGTAGCGACAAAGTCCATGAGTTTGAGGACGCTGTCCTGGTTCTTGCTTGAGCGTCTGATACGATCTGATTCAGCGCGAGGAACCTTTTTAGAGCCAGTGGGCAAGGTTACACCAATACGTGGTGCGAAGTCTTGGGGAAAGCCGCGGTTTGAGATGGTGATTGCCTCTGCGGAGTTGATGATGATGGGCGAAGCCAGGGTGTAGCTTGCCAGCGTAGCGGTAAAGACTGTAGAGAACTTCATATTGGTAGAGATTTGGATGAAGAAAGGAAGTAGATAGTAAGACTTGTGTTGATCAGAGCTAACCAGCGCTGAGACACCTCGATGAGTCGACAGGTTATGAGATAGTTATACTCTGCTATCTACAACCTTTGACATCCCCGATCGTTCCCCTTGACTACAAAAGCTTATCGCCTTAGCCATCGCAACTTTATCTGACAGAGTTCCACAGGGCTTTTCTACATCGGATTTGGATGGCACGGGGAGACGGGGTCTCGTAGTTCGTTTACGGCTAGAGGCTGTGTTGGTTCCTGGTATTTGGACGGTAGGGATCGACGTGGCTTGAGATAGAATTCTGTGTAACGATGACCTGGACTTGTTTTGGTGATAGCCAGGGGTGATTACACAGAGGCGTACGATCTATCACATTTCGTTGTGATCTTTGGGGGGTTGTGATGGTTCCTGAGTTAAGCCATGAAACAGATGAACAAAACTTAGATCTAAAAGTTACAAGCTATCCTGTGATTGTCCTCAAAGTGTCAGTCCATCTCAATCAAGACGAAAATTAGCACTGACAGTAAAACGGGTGCTACCTTAAGGCTTAGACTCAACCATGACTCCCCCGTCTCAAAACCAAGACATAAAGGTGAATCCGTGAGCAAGCCAAGCTTCACGGCCCTCTGTCTAGTAAATGACATATAACCAACCGTCTTTTCACATTCCCATGGCATCCCGTTGAAACATGGGCTGAATCTTCACTACCGGATTCGGACAACGATCTTTCTGCTTACAGCCAGACACCATTCCTTGGAAAAGGTGGGAATAGCAAGTTTCGGCTCTTTCGTCAACGCTGTGCCTTTTGAGGCTTATTCTTGTGCCGGTTCAGCTACTTTGAGGCTGATGCTTATGCTGGCTAAGTTTCTGTGAGGCTTAATTATTGTACTGCTTCAGTTCTTACGAGGCTGGTTCCAGTGCTGGTTTGGGAATGGTCGTTTGTGAGGTATGAGGTTCCTGGCGGCCGCCGCGCTGAGATAGTGGTTGATCGACAGCGATAAGCTTTTTCGGAGTCCGGGACTTGAGACGTTTCTGTATCGAGGATGTTTCCATTATTTGAGTTTGGGTTAAGCTTGTTGGAGTTAAGTGTAGAGAGGCAGAGATGATTGAGCCGTAGCAGAGTGCATCGCGAGAGTCAACTCCAGAGTTAGGTGATGTGACACTGAGACATTACTTGGCGAAAGGCACATATGACAATTGTATGAGACGATGGTCAAATAAAACTTCACATTTAAAAGATACAGAACAAAAATCTTCCTCAAATATCTCACAGTTGTGTTTGTATTCACCTCCACAGGAGGCTACCCAGAACTAAATATCTACATCAAATGAATAAACATCCCCTCTTTCCAAACCCAGAGTTTGAAGTCAAGATGTACATAACCCAATACTAATGATACGTTAGTAGTCATCAGCAGGGCACTCCTCGTCATCACCAGCATCCTGGTCATCCTCCTCATCACAGTCCTCATCCTCATCAGCGATGGGCTCCTCATCATCGCAGTCCTCGTCGTCAGAGCCAGGGGCGGCGGTGGGCTGGGCAGAACCAGAGTCGGCGGAGGAGCTGATGGCGACGGCCTGGAGAGTGGTAGCAGCGGGCTTCTCAGCGACGGCGGTGGTGGAAGCAACGGGCTCCTCCTCGTCATCACAGTCCTCATCGTCGGCCTCGGCGGCGGCAGAAGTAGCGGCGGGCTGCTCAGTGGCAGGGGCAGAAGTGGCAGGCTTCTCGGCACCGGAGCCGGAAGAAGGAGCAGGGGCGGAACCAGAGCCAGCACCGACGACAAAGTCGACGCAAGACTCGTAGGTCTGGTTGATATCGGGAGCGTCCCAGAACCACTGGAGAACACAGTCACCAGCCTTGGTGCATTCACCACCCAGGCTAGTGGGGAGAGTAACACTGAAAGCAGTGTTGTTGGAAGCAGTACCAGCGTTGGCAGCGTAGTTCTCGAACTCAATGAGGGGCTCGCCAATCATGGTATCAGAAGAAGTCTTGACAACCGAAACATTGGCGTAGCCAGTGTGGGGAGCAGCAATGGTGATCTGGAAGGGGATCTTCTCGCCAAGGCTGTACTTCTGAACATTGTCCTTGTTGTCGTCGAACTGGAAACCCTTGCACAGCCAGAGGTTGCAGTCAGCAGCCTTGAAGTCCTGGCCAACGACCTGCTTGATGCCCTGGACGTTGCCGTTGATGTCGGAGGACTGCTGGTAGAAGGGCTGCTGGCCACAGGCAGCCTTGAAGGCATCGCCGGGCATGCGGGGGGTGGGAGACTTGATGAAGCCGTGGGCGGCGACGAGGGGAAGGAGAGCGAGGATACCGGCGGCGTTCTTCATTTTGGCGGTAGTAGTAGTGATATAAAAAAGAGCTGAGTAGATATAGTTGTCTTTTCGTGGAAAGTGTCTCTAGGACCAGAAGTTGTTGTAGTATAAAGAGTGGTAAATAATATAAACGGCCGTCAAGGCTCGAAGCGAAAGTGAGTAGTGAAAAAGAGAGTGGTAAGAAAAAAGAATGTCGAAATCTGGTCCTTCGAGGTCCGTGAAAGAATAGAGGTTGAGAGAGAAAGAGAAGGGTTGACGAGAGAGATGGACAAAGTAGATATAGTATACTCATGAGGGGATGGAATTGGTCTACAGGGTTTCATCTGATACAACGACTCGGCCGACTCAAGCGAGACGGTGGACCGAAGGCTGGATCCTTGTTCGCTCCGTAGTCAATCTCGTTGATGATGCCCTGGTCTGGTCCCATTCAACGGGCGTCAGTCTACAGAGGAGGAGTTTATGCTAGGGAACAAGCGCCGATTAATGATGACTAGTAATTAACTCTAATAAGTATAAATCATTAACTTTACTATCTACCATCTCTATTAATCGTATAGTATTATTCTCATCAACGTATATAAACAGTATTGTTTAGTTTTGTCTATCAAACAACCATCCTATTCTCATCTGTTTCGTCTCACCAAACATCACCTCACCAACCTTGCCTATCTGTACAGACCATGGCATTTCATCTGACAAGAATAACCTTGCTTCTACACCGTCGCCAAGGCCCGACTTCACCGGAATTCGAAGCTCGCACCACGAACCAAAGATAGCAGATTCGTCCGTCATTCCTGCAGGTACAGATGGTACTAGACGGCGCGTTTGGAGCCAGCGCAAGGGGCAGTCTTTTGATTGGTGGAACATACAAGGTTTGTGTTTGAGCCTCAAGATGGACCAGAGAGAGAGATCTGACAGCTCGAGCCAAGAGGGGAACAGTGAGCCAATGACATATTATGCCGCTGGGGGTTTAGTTAATTAAAAAAAAATAGAAGGATTCTTCCGTTTGGTAGTGGGTTCGCTTACGGGTATTGCTTCAATGTGGATGAACTTGTTCATAACCCTTGACTAACGAGAACTCTCAAGCTCACGCTCAACTCAAGAACAGAGCATCTCATCTCTATAGTAGATCTACTCTACATCATACCACAACTAACTCACCTCTGCATACAGACATTAGTACAGCATCACCAGTTATATCCTAACCCTGCGCTTATGTGGATCTCACAATCCCTGTGCCCTTCTTTAAACAAACGATTTTCATCCATGGAAAAACTATTGACCCCTGTCGCGTCTCCCGAAACTCGAAACTGGTCTCCGACAAGACGAGAGCAATCCACGTTTCAGGATGCCTTGTGGCCAGGGCATGTAAAAATATCAGTGGTTGTCCCTTTTTTCCGCTGTCAGTTCATCCCTGGTCAATGTCGGAAGACGGCAGACGGGCGTCAACATCTTGGCAGTTCTGTTTCTCAGCCATCATCCCTACAGAGTACTCCAGACAGCTTCAGATATGACAATTCTCCGTCAATTAATTATGCCACTACAGATATCCAACTTCTAGATAATCCTCTCCAGGGTATTCCAATGCCTATGTATGCATCCCATGTCGAAACGTGCACTCATCTCCATCATCTGACCTTGAGCAAATGCATCCATCAGTCGCTACATCATCATCATGATTCCATCATCAAACATGAACAAGCCACTAAAAGGCCGAGATATAAATACAAATCAACTCTGCCGTAAATAAACACGCGCCGTATGCATGCATGATTCTAGATGGGTTCATCGCGAGGCTCAATAAGCACCTCATTGACGGCAACGTGTGGGGGTTGACACACAGCGTAGACGATAGCGCTGGCCACTTCTTCAGGCTTGAGAACCTCGGCGCCTGTAGGCTCACCGTACTTCTTCAGCGCCTCCTGGTCGGTAGACATGCCCAATAGGTCGGTGGCCACATTTCCAGGCTGCACAGCTGTGACCCTGAGACCAGAACCTGCTGTCTCAAGACGCAGAGCCTGCAGTGTTGCCTCAACAAAGAACTTGCTAGCTGAGTAAACGCCCAGACCAGGGAATACCTTGCGACCAGCATCGGATGAAATAGCGACAATGTGTCCAGAGCCACGAGACAACATGCCCGGGACTGTGGACGACAAGGCGTGCAAGAGGCCCTTGCAGTTGACATCAACTGTGCGCTCCCACTCATCAGTCTGGTTATTGGCCATCATGGTAAAGTACATGACGCCTGCACAGCTGACAAGGATATCGACAGGGCCAAGCTGTTCACTTGCCTCCTTCATCAGGGACTCCACCTGGGCCTTGTTTGTGACATCGGTCTGGTGGATCAACACTTTACCACCGTAGACACTAATCTTCTTCTTGACGCCTTCCAGGGCTTCGGTCCGTCGAGCCGCCACGGCCACATGGGCGCCCTCCTTAGCAAGGCCAGCTGCCACAGCGGCGCCAATTCCAGAAGAGGCTCCAGTGACCACCGCAACCTTGCCTACAAGGCGACCCTTGCGAACCTTCTTGGCTGTGCCATTGACTTGGCCTCGGCGAGGAGGTCGAGACAACCAACCACGGGCATAAAAGTGTCGCATGTAGATCTCAAGAAGGCCTTCGTTCATCTTGGGGCGAGGGACATTGTATTTGTCGAGTGTAGGCTGTGTCTTTCCATCCTTGAGCACGATGACCGACTTGAGGACCTCGACACTGGGCATACCACCTCGGAGAATGTCGACAGTAAAGGGGTCATTGCCGGTCTTCTTGTTGCCTCGCTTCTCCCACCACAAAGCAACCCATTCGTCCCAGGCTAGAGGTTCGGTAGGGTAACCCAGCTTGGCTAGAGTGGAAAACAGATCCTTGGAAGGAACGGGAGCAGGGTCACCAAGATGGTAGAGAGTCTGCTCGGTGTCGCCAGTGTGGTTTGCGAGAGTGACAATGGCATCACTGACAAAGTCGGCAGGAGTCATCTCAACATACCAACCCTCGACATCAGGAGCGCGACCGAGCTGGAGGGACTCGACGATGATGGCATTGATCAAGTCCCAGGCGTTAGTAGAGCCAGAGACACTGTGACCGCTGATAGTTCCGGGACGGTAAACTCGCACGGGAATGCCTCGGCGGCTTGCCTCGTCGACAAGCTTCTCAGCAACCCACTTGGTCTGGCCATAACCGTCAAGAAGCTTGGTAGGAACATCATCGACATCGATGACAGTGTTCTCGCACCAGCCAGTGTGAGAGGGAGGAAGCACGCCATTGGTGGAGACGTGGTGAACAGTAGCGCCACTGCGGCCAGCAAGACGAAGAATCTCTCTGGTACCGCTAACGTTGGCGTTTCGCAGAGCAGCGTAGGGGTAGACCAGGTTGACTGTAGCAGCAGCGTGGACAATGACTTGAACACGAGTTGATAGCTCGTCAAACACCTCGGGAGAAAGACCCAGACGCTTTCTGGTAAGTGTGCCGGGCAGAATCTCAATACGCTCCAGCAGGTAGTCCTCCCAGAGTCCAAGATCGATCAAGTTCTTTCGGATACGAGCCATACCGGCAGGTGCACAATCTTCCACAGGCTCGGGGAACCGCACAAGACAGATGATCTGTGCATCGGTAGAGTCAACCAGGTTTTTGAGGAGGAAAGCACCGAGGTAACCGGTGACACCAGTGAGGAGGATAGTCTCGGCATCCTTGAGAGCACGCATGGGGGTGCCGTTGCCCTGGATGTCGTCGGGGAGAATAGAGTCTGCACGAAGAACAGCCGGGAGATCAGCCTGCACAGCGGCAGTGTGACCATCGCGAGCTGCCTTGATTGCTGCAACATGTCCTTCCAGAGTAGGAGTACCGGCCAAAGGAGCCAGAGGAACAGGGAAGCCAAAGGTCTTTGTGAGACGTCCAGCAAGGTCAGCAAGAGCCAAAGAGTGGCCACCCAAGTCGAAAAAGTCATGCTTTGGTGTGATGACGCTGACAGGCATGTTGAGCGATGCAGCCCACAGCTGAAGGACGGTCTCGGTCTTGACCTTGATGTTCTGCTCCTTCTTGGGGACAGGTCTGGGCGATCTCGGTGATGGAGGCACAGGCAAAGCCTTGAGGTCTGTCTTGCCAGAGACTCCATGTGTAGGTAGCTCGTCCACTTCAACCCAGATGGTGGGGATCATGTAGTGAGCAAGGTGGTCAGTAAGAGCACGTCGAGCAACGGGACTGTATCCGTAGTCGTCGATAAGAGGAATGGTTCGTTCTCGAGACTCGCCCTTTTCGCGGACGATGTAAGCAACAATCTGTCGCTCCAAGCCCTCGCCGTGAGCCACGACCGCACAATCGCGAACAGCAAGATGCTTTCGAATGGCGCTCTCGACAGCGCTGGGCTGAACAGTGTAACCACGAGTCTTGATCATACCACCAACTCGGCCGGTAATCTCCAAAAGTCCATTGGGGAGAATGCGGGCCAAATCGCCGGTTCTGTACATGCGAGCGTCCTTGTCCCCAGCAAAGGGGTCCATTTGGAATGCCTTGGCTGTTGTTTCTGGCAGGTTGAGGTATCCTCTTGCCAGAAGACTACCACCGACGTAGAGCTCTCCGCTCACACCAGACTCAACTCTGTTGCCAGCCTCATCGAGGACGTAGGTGTGCTCAGGATCTGTAGGGAGACCTACGGGGCACACTTGAGTGTCGTAATCAACGAAAGTCTTGATATCTCCAACAGCAACCTCGTGCGTCTCACAGGCACTGTAGACATTGAGAAGTCGTGTTTCGGGGAGAGCATCCACGGCACGGCGAACAAGGTCAGTGCTGACAACCTCGCCGTTCAACCAGAGAGAGCGAAGTTGAGGGAGCTTCTGGCCGAGCTTGGGGTGTTGGGAAAGGACTGTGGCCAAAAGTGTGGGGGTCATGAGGGTATCAGTGATGCGCTTTGAAGAAAGAAGCTCAACGAGAGCAACAGGGTCGTAACTGGCGTGGTCGGGGATGGCAACAGTAGTGGCACCTCGAATAAGAGGTCGAAGCATCTCCCAGATGAAAAAGACATTACAGGCCACTCTGTCACCAGGCTGGAGATCGTTGACGGCGAATCGCAAGTCATATGAGCGGATAGCGGCTCTGTGAGGGTTCATGATACCCTTGGGCTTACCAGTGGTACCAGAAGAGTACGAGACAAAGAGCAATCGCTCAACATCGTCGTCCTCGGGGAGTGACCGTCTCTCGGTCAAATGGGGAGAAGATTCTCCTCGAGCCTGCTTGTCGGGGCTGTCGACAACAATAACGGGAGTTTCAGATGTGAGATTGCTGGAGTGCTCCA
Source organism: Fusarium praegraminearum (assembly GCA_002093855.1). Taxonomy (NCBI): domain Eukaryota; kingdom Fungi; phylum Ascomycota; class Sordariomycetes; order Hypocreales; family Nectriaceae; genus Fusarium; species Fusarium praegraminearum. The sequence continues at coordinate 204,304 of LXHY01000002.1, read as the reverse complement.
ATTGGGTGAGAATGACAGTTGGCTTTGCATCTTCGATAACATCTCGTAGCAGACCAGAGGGGTAGGCGACCTCGAGGACCAAAAAGGCACCACCAGCTCTGAGGGCAGCAAGAGCGGCGATAACGTAATCGGCACTTCTGCCCATGAGAACACCGACCAGATCATCACGACCAACACCGTAGTCACGTAATCGCTCAGCTAGAGCCCAGGTTTCTCTGTCAAGCTCTGCGTATGTGAGGGATCTTTTGTCATCTTCAAGAGCCACGGCATCGGGAGTGGCTGAGGCCTGCTGCTCAAAGAGAGCAGCAAGATCCTTGTTAACATCAATGATTGTCATGATGTGTATGTGAGTTGTGAATGATAGTAAAGGAAGAGGAGTATGTGTAGGTGGTTTTAAAGATAAAGATGGCAAGAGCGGTGGGTGGGTCACGCGACCAGCCTGCAGCTACAGACCGGGAGACAAGTCGAGACTAGGAGGAAGGAGGAGGAGTGTCGGTGACGGGTCCGGCAATATCCCAGGCCCAGAGCAGTCCCCAACAATTATGAGGTACAGAGTGGCGGAGCAGACGAATCCTTTTCTGGGGACCCGGTAAGGCTAAGCGGAAGTAGATCGAATTGAAAGGAACAACTAGTTTATCTCTGCCGTAGGTGAAGAACAAGTTGGCCTCAAAAGAGCCTCGTATATCTTTTTGAGGGTCTCGCGGGGTCAAATAAGGTAGTGGGATGAGGCGTCGTCTGTGCTGTCGAGTACGTAACCCCGGTCTTGAAACGAAACAATCAAGATACTGAAGGTGAAGAAGGATATTACAGTACTTTGGGGCTTATGAATATAACAGAAAAACAATAGAAGCAGGACAAATGGAAGCAGAGAGTCGCATTTTATTTACGACTGCCACTGTACATCACTGTTAGGGAGAACCCCCACGGAGAATTAGCTGTCCATGATTGGGTCAGGGCCGAGTTATACCGCTAGATCTAGACACCTTTCAGGTATAGCTGCCCGCCAATTTTGGGACCTGGGGGAATAGTCTACGTGGAGGGGGAGACTTGGAGTTGATGTTTTCCATGATTCAGTCAGATAATTATCTTTATTGGACATAAATACTACAGCTGCTGAGATAAAATGAGGAAGTAATCCCATCAACAGTTGATATCTACCTGGAAAGTTTCTGCTCGTATTATACCCTGTTGATTGAAACAATGGCCTCTCAACCAAACAGCTGGGCCACTTTCACATGCTGAAAACAATGTCTTGTCCACTGCAACACCCCTGTCGCCCATGGAGCTAACATTGTAGGGTAACCTTGACTGTGCAAACTACCAGCAATAGGTTAAATTAAAGATACGATAACTCATGTCATTGGAATACGATAGAACCAATTCGATGTCTGAATATTCCAAGACTCGTATTCTTCTTTCTATCATACAGACACAAAGTGAATAATCGTGGCGACGAACTGTTACTGCAGAGGCTGGATATGCACAATGTGTTAATCCCAGCCATCTGAACTCATCTTTGCCTCAATCCCAATCACTTAATTGCGGGATTAATTAAGTTTACCATTACAAAACATGTGGAAACTGGCACACTCTTTAGAACTTGCACAAATCACTTGCCTCCATTCCACAGCATCGCGATTCTCCCCGTCTTGATCTGCCCTGATTGGCGCCGACGACCCGAAGTAGAGGGGTCGGACTGTCGCCGCCACCGTTGAGCATTGCCCTATTGACTCTCGTGCATGACGCTCGGGGAGTCTGTTTCTTGGAGGGCTGACGAATTAGATTGTTTTGGTCAAGAGCTTGTTCCGGGGAGCGAGGGGATTGGAGTCTTGGCTACAGAGGGGGTGGGTTTGATGGAGGAGATCCAATGTCAGTAGAGTGAAGACGCGCAAGTCATTGTTCTTAAAAAATATATACTTTAGATGGCTATTGTGTGTAGATTCCCATCAGTAAATACAGAAGAAAAGAAGAGGGTGGTATTGCAGCATGGGTGGTGTCCTGCATCTCTATTCTGGATGGCTGTGTGTTCCATGAAGAGAAGGTTATTAAGAAGGCTTGGCAGACGACGTCAACCACTTTACTGCAAGGAGCCTGTCAGGGCCAATGGCACCTTGTAAACCACAAGCAGAGATTTAAACCCATTGTCACTGGTCTGCAGAATGAGACTATTAATTGAGCATGCTTCTAGGCGGTGATTCGCATGAATCATACTTGACTGGCCGGGACTAACATTAACGCTGTACTCTAATCCCGAGACGGTACAGAGTAGAAAAATAAATAGCCATCAAGGTAGGCTAAAATGGCACAAACTGACCTACTAAATTATCTCTAACGCCTTCCATCAGCCTTGGATAGAAGTCTTGCATATTCCCAAGGGGCGGTCAAATGGTACCTCAAGCACGATGCTTCATCTAGCAGCCACTTTCAAAAGTATTTAACAAATGGCCAGTTTATGGTAGCGACGCAGTAGTTGTAGCGATACTCACTGTAGAGATGCCCCTAGATGCCTCATGTTTTTTAGTCCTTCATGTAACATTGCCGTAGAAGTTAGGAAGGTTACCGGTACTGGTCATATAACGGGCAGCTAGTGATGGAGCAACATTCCAAGCTCTACTCTGTACACTGATTGATGCACAATAACCGTATATTTTAACATCAGTCCCCCAACAGACAGCCTATTCTAGACGAGACCTTCACGACCCTAGAAAAGACCGAGAATAACCACTTAGCCACTGTAATTAATCCGGTCCCACTGGCCATCCCATTGTCAAAAGATAAGATAGAGAAAAAAAGCCCCACCCATTCGACGCCCTTTGTCATGTCTTGTCATTTCACGCTGGGTCCCATCATGTCAAAACACAACGCCCTTTGTCATGTCAAGACATGCGACCACCAAAAAATTACCAAATAATTTGATCTTTATGCGGGATACCTTCCCTAACTCGTGACGGCCCGGCCGTGCTTTGACGTAAAATAAATTCATCGTATGTTTGCCGTGAGGTGATGTCTGTTATAATAACTGTCCACCCCCATCCCCCTGAACTTCCATTATTCTTCTCTTTCTACGGAGTATTTCACCGGAATATTTATTCCTTCCCCTGACGGCGATCCGAACGACGACCGAATCGAACATTTACTTCGACTTCACATACAAAAAGATAAACTTGTGTTTTCAGGGTATCATCATACGTCTCATTATACAACTATTACACTATACGCCAAAAAAAAGGGATACAAGAAACTTTTTGCTACACAAACAACCAAAAACTCCCAAATCGAATACCACTTCTTCACTTACATCTCCTCTCGGCCCTTGCTCAGATCGACCTCCATCAGCGGCACAACCTTGGTGCGGCAGATGAGCTTGTGGCCGACGTAGAGAACAAAGAAGAGCATCAAGCTGATGTAGTTGGAGAAAAAGTCGGCAGTGTTCCACTCGATAAAGACAGTGAAACCACAGGTGATGGTGATGAGTGCTACGAAGAAAGCACCGTAGTACGACAGGTAGGGTTGGAAAGGTGCAAGGTAGGGCAGCTCCTCACGGGGAATGTCTTGTGCCTTCATGATCTTCTGGAAGCGGATGTGGCACACGTTGATCAGGACCCAGGTGATGAAGCACGAGGTAGAACTGACGTTGAGGAGCCAGTTGAAGACCTTTTCTCCGCTGGAGGAAAGGTTGATGTAGGCGATGAGGCCCATGACGGAGCACGAGGCAACGGCGAAGTAGGGGGTGCCGTACTTGTTGGTGCGCTTCATGAAGGCAGGGGCAAGACCATCCTCAGCGAGAGCAACCATGATACGGCTACTGGAGTAGACGTTGGAGTTGGCAGCTGTGAGGATGGCAGAGAGGAGAACGGCGTTGATGATGTCAGGGAGGACCTTGACACCAGCGCGGGTAGCCACAACGACGAGAGGAGAGGCAGAAGCATCCTGAGCACCGCTGTCGAGGGCGGGGTCGTTGAAGGGCACGTTGATACCGACGAAGAAGACGGTAGCCATGAAAAGGCTGAAGATTCCCCAGAAAGTCCAGCGGATAGCTTCGGGGATGGCCTTGCGGGGGTTGGCAGTCTCACCAGCTCCGACACCGACGAGCTCGGTTCCCTGGAAGGAGAAACCAGCGGTGACGAGAACAGCCCAGAAGCCTACAAACTTGCCAGTGGCGCCTTCAATGCCCATGTAGGTGTTTGCGACGCCGGGGTCGTTCCAGTACTTGAAGCCGATGTAGCCCTCGTCACCAACACCAGCGTTGATGCAGATGGAGAAGATGATGAAGCCGATGATGGTAACGACCTTGATCATGGAAAACCACATCTCGATCTCACCAAAGATACGCACGGGGACAAAGTTGAGAGCAGTAAACAGAGCCCAGAAGACGCTGATCCAGATGGCGATGCTGAGCTCAGAGTCCCAGTACTGAATGATGATACCCGCAGCGACAAGCTCGAGAGCAAAGGTAATCGACCAACTGAACCAGTACAGCCATCCCATAGCGAAACCCAAGGTAGGATCGACAAATCGAGCAGCGTAGGATGTGAATGAGCCGGTGATGGGAATGTAGGCGGCCATCTCTCCCAGGCTGACCATGACGGAGTAGACGACTGAGCCCATAAAGGCGAAAGCGACGAGCAGAGACACGGGACCGGCCTTGACGAGAGCTGGACCAACACCGAGGAAGAGACCCGTTCCAATGGTGCCGCCAATGGCGATGAATTGCAAGTGACGAGAGCTCATGGCTCGGTCAAGGCCAGCCTCGCCAGTCTCGACATCCTCCTTGTCGGTCTTTGGCTTCTTGTCGTTGCTCACACGAGGGGACTTTTCGTCCGCCGAAGAAGAGTCAAACATTTTTGACGCTAGTTGTTTTTATTTCCGTAAATGGAAATAATTTGTCTTAATTTGTGTTTCGTGTTTGTATATGTGCCAAATGAGGCTGATGATGATGCGAAACGAAACACAAAAAAGATTAATCTCTGCTCGCTTGAAAGGGGAAAAGAGGAGAGAGAAGAGAGAAAATGACACGAGATGAAGAGGAGTGATGTGATGTGATGGTCGAAGCGAAGGAGAGAAACACCGAGGCCAAGTGGGCTTGTTATGTAAAAAAATTGAAATGTCAACCGGAGATGGCATATGGATACGGACAAAGTGGCCTTGCAAGGGGATCTTGGGCCCCATTAGAAAATTTCGATATCGGAACAGGCCAGACTCATAGACTTGGTCAGTGTGAGATTTCATCAAGTTGAGTGTGAGTGGCTCTTCAGGTCTGATCGATCTCAATGGGGTGCTTTTTTGCCTCTCGGGAATGAGCGAAATGCATTTTTTTTCCTTCAGTGGAAAACTCATGATGATCACTTTGTTCCAAGGATGTTATTGATCATCTGTACTACTTTCAATTCGCAACTCCTTCTTACAGTTACACACATTAGGCTATATCTCCCAGTTCATGAGACATAAAATCAGGAGACCTTCAATATGCAACACTCTTGATCCAATGTTACAGCGAAACATCGCGAGATTTCTTAGCTGCCTGCATGCTATTGCTATAGTTCCCGGTTCGTTACCGGTCTAAAGATCCCGCCACTAAAAAGAATCCCTGCCGAAGAAAATTCACAACGTCAGGGTCAAAGCAAACGCCACTAAAGAAAAATCCTTGCCACGGCTTTGTCCGCTGCGAGAATTACAAACATCCAATCAGATCTATAGATATAGACAAATTTTACAGTAGTAGTGGCTTGATTCTGCATGCGACAGACAAGCTTCGATTTGTTCTATGCAGCCTTCTGAAATAGGACACCTTTTTGCTCATGGATGGCCTGATTTGGTATGAACGGTCGATATTGCAAGCAAGGGTTATTTTACGAGGCTAGTAGGGCTAAGCAACGCGGCTCTTTTATTGCGCGCAATTGAAGGAACCTTTTTGCCGACGACAACCTCCCATCTCCGAGTATCACTATACTCTGTACAGAGTATGACTCTTTGAATGCAGTCATGTATATCCGTATCGGAGTGCACCGACCATTACAGAAACCTGGGAATAAAATAAAATGGACCTGACAAAGAATCCCTGGTGGTGTCCGAGTTCGAGTTACGTACTGAGTAATGGAAATAAGCATCCATGGCGTCAAAACCGTTTTGAGGAGAACCTGGTTTGCTTTGGGAGTAGAGATTGGGTCTTTTGTGTTTTCATTATGTACAAACTCTTTCTTCTCCGCTTGGTATCAGTTGCCTCGCATCCCCAACACTGGGGATGGGGATGGGGAACGAGCGTTAGAGATGACGGGCCGAGACAGCAACGAATTGACTCGTGAGTTGATCATGTTCCGATGTTATGGTACGGGCATTATTCGTGATACATATTGTGATAGGTAGGTTTTACTTGCAGCTAGTCATTCAATCGGATATCAGCCTACCATTCCCAGTCAAGTCACATCCAACCCATTCATCCTCACAGCAACAGATGTCACGTTCAAGTCAAACCCCTATCCTGCGTTATTAATCCCCATACAAGCAATTCAAACCAAGCTCAAAAGAGCTCTTCTCCGTGGCTTGTCCCCATGGTTCGACAATCTTAATTCTTACCTTGTTCTCCACCAAAGCTACAACCAACCGTCTCACCACTGACAAACTGTTTGTCGATGGAGTTGTGTAATGGCTGCAGATATCGTCTGGGGTTATTCCCATTTGAGCTAGGAATGCTAGATTCGGGAGATCTTCCCGCAGGGGGTTTGTTTGCATGAGGTGAGGTCCATGGCTCATGTCCGATAGGTTCAACTGGGGCTGCTGTTCTATCTTTGACAGCTTCCTTTAATGAAGGATGTTGGTTCTGTTTTGTTAGTTCTTGCGGCTTTAAAAGGAACTTGATTAGGAGAGTTTCTGTGTGTATCGCCGAGAGTAAAGTGAGCATCGTCGTGTTGGTTGCGGCGTAGTGCATAAGAGCCTCAATCTCACACCACTCGTGGTACGTGACGAAGCAGCGATGCAATGCAAAGAGCCAGAAGGTCAAACAACATTCAACACGGATGGTACTTTCAGCTCACTGCCATGCATGCATACACGCTTAACTTTTGTACGTAGAAAAGGCTCTATGTAAACGATCCCGACGATAATAGTTCAGGTGCATGTTGTCTGGGCAGTATATATCAATTTGCTGCGATTTTAGAAGGAGACCCTGTGATCCATGGAAATAAACAGAGGAAATTGACATATCTCCTGCATGACGCATGTAATTTTCCTTCACTGCAATTTTAACCCCCCACCAAGTTTGACACACCTGTGTAAGTGGAAAAGGGTCTATGCAAACAAGCCCGATGATGATAGGTCAGCTACATATCGTCTGGGCAGCGTTGTATATCGATTTTTGAGCAGAGATCCTGTAGCTCATGGAAACAAACAGAGGATAAATCGATCTATAAACTATTTCTGTATCAGAAACGGTATAGTACTACTCCTGTCACAGTCACAACACTGTGTGTTACAAGTCATACCCGAATACTTCATTTTGCACTGCAATTTTAACTCCTACCAAGTCTAACGCTTGACAGTAGAAAATGTTTCCTACGAATACTAGCGATCGTAAGAAGAGGACATTGCGGCCTGTCAGTTGCTAGACATTCTGAAATACCTGCAAGTTGTCAACCCAAGTGTGGTAGTGATCAAGCAGCGAAGCAATAAAAATGGTAGCTAGCAGTTCAGACAAGATTCAGTATTAACAGAACCGTCAGTTTACTGTCATACATACATATGCGCTTCAGCAGATCTTTGGCATGGCATTGTGTTCTTCGGGAGGACATACAAACATCTATAGCGAATCGGAAACGGGGATTCCATTGCCCAAGGCAATAAGTCAGGGAGAGGGCATCTACACCTGCATATCCGGATATGCAGGTACAGCAGACACCATGATTAGCCATCTTCACTGCAATTTTAACCCCCTCCCACTCAAGCTTACCAATCCTTATGCGGTAGCTACCAAGAGCATCTTAGCACCTACTAGAAAAGGTTATCTGTAGACACTGCCGATGATAGAGAGACGACACTAAGAGCCGTCAATTGCCAGCCTATCTGAAGCATCTACGAGCTGTCAATCTAATCGTGGCATGGACGTGATCAAGCAGCAATAAGAAAGGTAAACATAAGTCCAGACAACATTTAGTATTAATGGCATTGTCAGTTTCATCTCATGCATGCGTATACGCTCTCACATATCTTTTGTATTTGGTGGTTGGTACAACTTTAATGGCAATATTGCCTTTCGCTTCCTTGCATTAAGTCATAAAGTAGGGCACAGAAGCAAAGATCTTTTATCATTGTGTTCTTCGGGAGGACATGCGAACATATAGCGAATTAGAAGCGGGAATTCCGTCGCTTAAGGAAATAAGCAGGGGATCGTAGATCCCATGGCACCCTAGGTAGGAAATTTCACTGCGATTTTAACCCCCTCCAAGCTTGACACTTCCATGTCAGTAGAAAGAGTTCTAAATCCCGGTGATGGTAGGCTGGTTGCGGAGTTGCGACCGGATGTTTTCACTGCAATTTTAACCCCTCCCAAGCTCCAGAGTACTCTGCAGACACTGCCGATGATAAAAAGGTAAAGCCATCCAACGCTACGGCCCGTCAATTGCTGGCCATTCTAAAGCACCTCCAAGCTGTCAAGCCAATTGAACTCAATCGGCTAATGCCAGGTACTGGAATACCTTAGTACTAAGCTAGAACTGTCTGTCGTGACGCGTGCGATGGTCTCTTTCAGCATTAGGCGAGCTGCATTCGTAACAAGTCACAGAGGACAAACATTACAGAGTTGCTTCACAACACCATCCTACCTCATGATGAGATCTTGTTTATGAGGCTATACTCTGTATAAGCCAAGAATTAAGCTTCCATATCACCGCCAATACTAGGTATCCCTTGTAACAAAAGCCTGGCACGTCGGCAGGACGGCACTTTGCGAAGCCTCTAGCGGCTCTTAGCAGCTCTTGTCCAGCACCGTTCAGCTGCTCAGGCCCTGTAACCACAGGGGATTCTGGTTCCTATTGGATGCTGCAGGCTTGGCTAAACCGGATACCGTTACACTCGTCGCTCTAGGTTGGACGAGTTGGCGCTTCAATGACCTCATCGAGACGGGCCAAGCTGCTGTGATGTCTTTGATTTCTGGTTCAAGAGGCAGTCGCAATCTTGGAGGCCCCGCCTGCCTTTTTCTCAAGTCTGTCGCGCGCAATCTCATGATGTTTGCAAACTGAAAACCTCCCTTTTCTGTCTTTCTATCCATCTCTGTCTTATCAACTCTATTCAGCATCCATCGATCGACTTGATCTTCTCAATTGCTTGCTCAACTGCCGGCATTGATTAATTAGCTTCGGCTTGTATTTACGTATTCCCACGACACCCCTGTGCTGATCCCTCAGACCCAATCGCGACACGGAATTAAACACCCAATTTCCCGTCGATAACTCCATCGAGTCGTCGCCATCATGGGCGAGTCCGACGCTTATTACAACGGGGGTCAACAGCAGCAGTATAACGGCGGTTATCAGCAGCAGTACCAACCTCAACCTCCTGCTGCCTCGTATCAGGCACCTCCTCAGCAACCATACCAGCAGCAGCCGTACCAGCAAGGTCCTCCCCAGAATGGCACAGGCAATGGCAACGGCTACATGCCCGCTCAAGGCTACAATGGTAACGAAAAGGGCTCCTTCGACGAGCAGTTCAAGATCGCAAAGCCAAAGTACAACGATCTCTGGGCTGGTATCCTCCTAATTCTCGTATTTGCCGGCTTCGTCGTCGTCTCTGGTATCTCCCTGAAAGGGTTCTCTGCGAACAATGCTGGTGGTGGAGCCTTCAACAACAAGAACAGCTTTTCTCCCAACACCAGTACCATTATCCTGTTCATGTTTGTCCTCGCTGTTGCCTTTGTCCTATCGTATGCCTACGTCTGGATGGCGAGACTCTTTCCCAAGCAGTTCATCTGGGTTACTGGTATTCTCAATGTTTGCTGGGCTATTGGAACAGCCATCTTTTATCTCTGGCGCAAGTACTGGTCTGCTGGAATAGTCTTCCTCATTTTTGGTCTCTTCATGGCATTCTGCTTCTGGACGTGGATCTCGCGAATCCCCTTCTCGGCTCTCATGCTCAAGACCACCATCGATGTCAGCAAGAAGTATGGTCATGTTTACCTTGTCAGTCTGATTGGAGGCATCATCGCCACGGCCTTTTCAGCTTGGTATGCCATCACTCTGGTCGGAATCTACGTCAAGTACCAACCCGCTCAGGATAACCCTTCTTGCACCGACGGTAGTTGTGGCAAGGGCAAGGTTATTGGCCTTATCGTGTTCATCACCTTTGCCATGTACTGGTTCTCCGAGTGGCTCAAAAACACCATCCATACAACGATTGCCGGTGTATATGGCTCTTGGTACTTTAACCCCCACAACTTCCCCAAGGATGCCACCCGCGCCTCTGCCAAGCGCGCCCTGACATACAGCTTTGGTTCCATTGCCCTGGGTAGCTTGTTGGTTGCCATCATCCAGTTCCTTCGTCAGATCTGCAACGCCGCTCGCAACTCAGAGGGTGCAGATGGAAGCATGATCGGATACGCCGTGTTCTGTTGTATCAGCTGCTTGCTGGGTCTTTTGGAGTGGGCTGTCGAGTTCATCAACCGCTACGCTTTCTGTCACATTGCTCTCTACGGAAAGGCCTACTTTGCTGCTGCAAAGGATACATGGAAGATGATCAAGGACCGAGGAATCGACGCTCTAATCAATGTAAGTAAAATCACTATGATCTCCATTCCAACCGCTAACTTGTATAGGACTGTCTCATCGGACCCGTCCTTTCCTTCGGCGCCCTCTTCATTGCCTACGCCTGTGCCCTTCTCGCCTACCTGTACCTCTACTTCACCGACCCCGCCTACAACAACGACGGCCAGTACACCCCCGTCGTCATGGCCTTTTCTTTCCTTATCGGCTTTCAAATCGCAAACGTCTTTACCACGCCCATCTCCAGCGGTATCGAGACCATCTTTGTTGCTGCTGGTTGGGACCCCCAGGTCATGTGGCGCGATCACCCGGAGCTGTACAATGAGATGGTCAGGGTGTACCCCAAGGTTCAGCAGGTCATTCAGGACCGCTAAACTGAGAATGTCCTGAACCGGAAGAACTGAAGGAGTATTGTCTGGCTTTGGAATGATACCATAGAAGGATACTGGAGGAAAATTGTGCTTTTCGCATTGAGGAAACTGTTGGGCTTCGTGTAGAGGCGCTTCTATCACTTTCAGAATATGTAATGATCCATTATCTAATACATAATAACTATTTCCGTTACTTGTACTTCGTTTTATAGCTGTGCTCTGTCGGTATCTTTTGTTAAGATCTAATCATTGGCAAGGTGATCACCATGTTACAACTTCACAACTTCACTTGCAAGCTTATCTGTTCACCAATACAAACATCACCCCAGATCAAGACAAACCCAAATACAGAAATTATAAGGAGTGGTATTCAATAAATCGCTATCCAACCATTACCCAAAACGCCATACCCTTACTATCAATCGTACACCCGTCTGTTCTGTATCCCAACTACCTCCTCTCCACCCGTCCAAGCCTCTCCCTCGCACCTTCAACAACACTCCTCCTCAGCGCCGGCCCCTGTACATCCTCCCCCTCCCCATCAGGCACAACAGTCCACTTCTTAGCAGACCCTTGCATCCCAGCCCACAGATCCGTGGGGAGATACTCGCCTACATCCTGCCGAAACGTCTCTCGGGATGCGCGGTCCGCGTCGAGGAGCTTATCGACCGAGTCTTGGGCTTTGCGCCATATGTTTTTTACTTTATCGTCTACTGCGCGGCGACGCTCGACTTCGATGATGAGATGGTCGTATGCACTTGCGTACCGCTCGTAGAATTCCTTGAGTTGTTGCATTTCCTGCAATTTGGAAAACACGCTCTCCTTTTCCATGTCCCATCGTGATTTGAAGTCGCCTTCGGCAGCGAGGTAGTCAGCGAGTCGATCGCCGATCTCGCCGAGGACGGCGTATGCTTCTAGCATATTCGAGTACGCCTGTTTCGAAATGTCGTGCTGTTCCTGCAGCACGAGGTAGTCCTGCTCCATTGCCGTGAGGCGTTCCTGTATTTCCTGCACCACGTCGTCGACCTCGCCGGCGTCCTGGACGACTACTTTTAGCATTTCGGCGCGATCCTTTGCGGTGTTGGGCTCGAGGTCTGAGACGTTTGATTCCTGCTCGGCGATAACGCCAGAAATGGACACGCCGTCGTTGCCCTGGGTCTGTGTTGCTTCTGCGGCTCTACGTCGCGCGAGAGCGACACCGCCTTCGGTTGTTCGGATCGCTGTGACGCACATGTCGAAGTGGTGCGTTAGGGAGACGAGGAGTTGTGCCATGTTGGCTGAATGGTCGACTAGGCCTTCGAGCAGCTCAAAGGTTGGGAAGTGGGTGTCATCGTGTGTCAGGGTTGGGGTGTCGGTTATGATCTTGTTGAGATTGCGAATGTCGGTGTCGAAACGGAGTAAGTCGCCGTCGAAAGACTGCTGAATGGCCTGCTCTGAGTCAGCGGGTGGTTGGCGATGGCTTTGTCGGGGTGGCTTACCTGTAGCTCCTGGATACTTTTCTTCATAGCATCTCTGACGCCGTGAACACCTCCTTCATCGATAAAGTCAAGAAGGCTTCGTCTCTCCTCACCTTCGGGTCTGAAGACACCTTCGACGCTCGTATCACGGAGCATCTCCATGGTATGCTCCAGCCCGCCATCGACCAAGTCCATCGACCTGACGAGCTTCTTAAAGTCTCTCTTACCCCAGTCATAAGTACCTTGTAAACTCCTCCTAACTCTTACAAGTATCGTAGTCTGATCTAGTATAGACTCTCTTAGAAAGCCCGCCTGGGCAGCTAGTATGGCGACATCCTCATGGGACTGGCGCGCAGCATTTGCGATTTCGTTTGCGCGCAGGACAAGGGTCATGGAAGAAAGCGAACGTTTAGCGACGAGGAGATGGTTGACGAGAGTGTCGATGGAGATGGACGGCGCGTTGGGGTCGACATCTTGAGTGGTGAAGGATCGCGAGCGTGATGAGTTTGAGTTTGAGTGTCGAGAGAGCGATGTCGATTGTGGATGCGAATGACCGGATGAGGCTCCGGATGAACCTTGTCGCAAAGAGGTAGCGGACGAAGAAGCCATGATGATGGGGAGTTGAATTCTGAGTCAAAAAAGTATGTATTGATTGGGTTGAACACAAAAGCTAGTAATCACCCATGGGCTACATATTGAGTTTTGGCGATGTTAAAAAAGAGAATGAAAGAGTTAACGATTGGATAGAAGATGGAAAAAGAAAGATAGACGAGACGAAACGAGACGAGATGGGATGGGAGAGATGGGAGCTTGATAGCTGAAGCGATGACGGAACTTGTGATAAGCTTCCGTTATCGCAGCAGCTCCACTTCCTTCTAGGCAGCTGACGCGCCCTCACAATAGAAGCCAGAATGACTCGTTAGGGACTAAAGGGACTAAAGGCCAGTCTTGTTCAGGCGTCTCGGCAAGTTTAGAGCCACTTTTGTAGGCTGTCTCAGGTGTCTCGGGCCTGTAGCTGCAGCTGCAGCTGCAGGTGTCGGGTCCATTAGACTTGTTTCTGTCTGTTTGCAACCAGGAACGTGGAGTTGCATTCTGTCTGACACTTGGCACGTGGAAACACAAACAAAGGAACAAGACAAGACACCGCCATTTCTATCACTCTTAAGACAAGACAAACAAGTTATTTATAGTGTGATCCAATTGCTCTAAAACAATCTTGATATCTCTGTTCAAAACAATCGTTCGTGTCATCGTTCCTAAGTAATACAATCCACCCAAACGCCTTTCCTCCCAAGTCCTCAATTACCCATAATGTCCATCATCATCTCGATACCGTGTTCCTTCGAGGTGTGATCATTCTAGAATCTTGTCTAATACGCTCTCTGAAAATGCAATGCTGTACTTGTTCTTATCGGCTGGAAGGAGTAAACTCCAGTCGACGATCGTGCTCATATGGAGTCGGTGCTGGGGAATTGACTCTGGTTGTAAAGGCAGAGTCAATGTGGAAGTAACTCTTGATGGAAGAGTACTTCTCCCCGGACGTGCCGTCATCTTCCATGAATCTATCATCCTTGCGAATGGCAGGAGTTGAAACCTTGCTGTCCTGATCGGGCTTGGTCTCGGAAATTTTCCTGTCCACGACGCGGCCACCTCCAGCGTTGGACTGAGCGTTGTCGAGATCAGCAGCTCCCTTAGAACCCATGCCTCCCTCCAGAAGCTCACCACCCTCCATGACAGTGCGAAGCTCGAGGTTCTCATCCTTGGAGTAGACGCGAACACCAACGATGCAGATGGCATTCCAAGGCTCAGGCATCTTCTCCTCCTCGGAGTCGTACTCGTCCTGAACAGCAGCAGCGTTGGCTTGTGTCAGACGAGGCTTGCGGGCCATGTCGTCACTGCTGTACAGAGCCTCCCAGTCCTCAACAGGAGAGTCTGAAGACTCGCCAGCAGAGTCGTAAGCAGGTCGGGCACGAACAGGAAGAGCCTCCTCCTGCTCAACAGCAGCGGGAGGAGCTCCACTGACAGGTGGCACCTCTTGCTTCTCTTGAGCAGCATCAGCTGTTGTCAAGTCGACACTCTTGGGAGTGAAGTGAGGAGATCCGGTCGAGCATGAAATGACACCGTCGTCAACAGCGTCCTCCTTGTCGTTCGACAGCTTGATCTCTTCTGTCTTCTTGCTCAAGGCTTCATCGTCGGCCTCCTGAGCCTTCTTCTCAGCTTCAGCAGCCTTCTCGGCCTCAGCCTTGGCAAGTCTCTCCTTCTTCATCTGCTCTCGCTCGGCCTTGACCTTGGCGTTGAACTCCTCATCAAGGCGAGTCTGCTCAGCTTCCCACTCAGCGCGACGACGCTTTCGCTTCTCCGAGTTCTTCTTGGTCTGCTGCTTGGAGACATCGCGGTTGGTAGCACGCTTCTCCCACATGCGGCGTCGCTCCTTCTGACGGCAAGCAGAAGCCTTCTTCTGATCCTGCTTCATGCGCAGCTTGGTGACCTTGTCCATGTGGTCCCAGGCCTTGCTGTGGGCAAGATCATAGGCGTAGCCAACCTGAGCAAGTTTCTCATTCTCGACTCTCTGAGCAGCCTCGCGCTTGACAACTTGCTCGACTGACTTAGCGTTTGAGTCACGCTCACCAGTCACCTTGAGATAGACGACATAGTTGCCAGCAGGGAGATCAGGCAGCTCAACAGAGACTGAGCGCTCCATCAGGTAGTTGCCGTGGGATCGAACGATGTAGTCCTCGGCATTGGGACTATCCTCGTAGTGAAGTCGGAAATGAATGCGGAAGGAGTACTGGCCATGGAGACCCTTGAAGTATCGACCATCAAGTTGCGACAAGACCAAGACGAGGGGAGTGTCTTGTGTCACCTTGATGTGAAACTTCTCGTGGTACGCTGCCTTCCAGGGAACATCAACGCCGATCCATCGCTGACAGCATCGCCAATCGCGATCGCGGAAGAGGCGAGTACGATCAAAGTGAGAGTACTTGCGGATGAGATCCTCGTAAGAGATCCAGAAGACTGAGTCGCTGCCAAACTTGTGGTCGATCTCCTCCTGTACCTCAGCAGTCCACTCCTTGGAACCATCACTCCAAGCTCCCTCCCAGATACCTTTGCGGACCTTGCCCCAAGGGTTGCGAAGCTTGACTAGACGTTGACCGGACTTGAGGGTGCGGGCGTCGAGGACGACGTAGGCGTGTCCCTCAGAGATACCGTTGCGTTCACCGTAGCCGTGCTCGAGCAGACCGGTGGAGGCACCAAAGAGGAACTCGTCGTTGACTCGTGACATCTCCTTGTCCCAGAATTCGTCAATGTCGAGGATATCAGACGTCAGAAGCTCAGTAGTCACACCGCCAGAGAGATCCTCAACACCCTCGCCGATCCAGCCACCAGCCAATGACGCATAGTCACCATGAGCCTTGGCGTAGGCCTTCTCGAAGAGGGGGACCCAAGTCTCATTCTGGTCTCTACACTGGGCAAAGAAAAGAGCCTTGGAGCCAGTCTGATAAGTCTTGCGATAGACGTATTCGTTGTCTTCCCGATCGATTTGCTGCAGAAGATCTCTCTGCATGCTAGGAGAGTCCCAGCATGGCGACTTGAGATAAAGTTTATCGTCAATGATGGAGTAAATCCATTCGCCGTCACGGAAGAACACAAAACCATAAATGCCGATCTTTGTGTCATACGCAACGCAGATCCGCTGTAGGCCTTCTGGTACGCTGGCCAGAGCTGTTAGGCCAGCCATGATCCAGCAGTCGCCTAAGCTTCCTTGCTTGACGTCACCACCACTGACTTCTTTCATGAAAGTCGGCTTCTCAAAAATTTCATGAACTCGCTTGACAGCCTTGGGAACAGCAGCCTTGGAGCTGAGTAACGTCGTCCTGTTGAGCTCGAACTTTTGTGTTCCAAGGTTGTTCAAACAGTGGCCCTTTTCGTACTTGAGATCCCAGTCCTGGTCGTGCGTTAGCGCCATATTCATGCATGGGTAATCTGGGGTTTCCCAGAATAACTTACCAAGTCCCAACCGGGGTCTCTGTATCGCATGTTTACTCGCTTGCATTCTTTAATGATCTTTTCGACCTTTCGTCGACACTCCTCAGCAGCTCGCTCGTAACCGGCCGATAGAATCTCATTGGAGTGGAAGGTAGCGGGAGGTTGCACAGGGTCGAATGGTAGGACGGCGAGGGCCTTGTGGAACTTGCGCTTGGAGAACTTCTTCCAAATCTGGTTGATGGACTTTTGGGGCGGAAGCTTCTTCTTCTTCTTTTTTGTCTTGTCGTTGTTGTTATTGTTACCAGCGGGTTGGGCGCGAGGCCGACGAGGGTCGTCGGACTCTTCTGATGAGCTGTAGCCGTGCATATTGATGACTGAGAACGGTAAACCGTTTGTGAGAGGAGTGTTGTTCCAGTGATAGGAGTCGGGAGTGTTGGAGGTGAGAGGTGGATGTATCCTTGTTGAGGAACACGATAAGGACACCCAAAAAAGTAGTAGTATGTAGAAACGATATGGTAGGAGCAATGTCCCGATAACAGAGGAGGAATTCGAAAAGAAGGATGAGCGAAGCCGGAGGACAGGAGGATATATATAGGTGACAATAACCGGACAATAACTGAATCACTGGGCATGGGAATGAATGTTATCGTTGGATGGGACTAGCCCTCCGCCACCAGCTTCACAACAGGGTCCATCAACTCAGGACCCAGCCCTGCAGATTGTACTGTGCAGCTACACCGACAGACAAAGGGGAGCCTGGGGAGGCCATGGCGAAGCTCGTCATATTCCTCGCGAGCCGAGCTAAGGGAAGGTGTTGAGTACAGTACCGAGTACATACAGTTTCGACAGCCATCCTCGAAAGACACCAGTGACGCACGGGTGCACTTGCTGTACCGGGCAAGGGCCCTTCTACCGTGTGGATTGGCGGAGACGAGAAGCAAGGGTCTCGCTGGCGTTTCCATGGTCCCCGGAAGTGGAAGTGTAGAATGTACATAGTACTGGAAGAAGGGCATTGTATTATGGCTTATCCCAGCAGCCTACCAATTTCACGTTGAGCCGGAGAGGTGGTTTCGAGCCTTGCATGACACATGGTGTAGAGCATTACCCCTTCTGCAGCTCGTAATTCCAGACCGCTCTACTAATCTGAATGCCCCTTGGCAGTCTGTCAGTCGACAATGCGACCCGTTGGAGGTGTGAACTGGAGGTTTGTTGACAGTTTCTTTCATGACGGACAGTCCGATGACCGGTTCAGACCCGCTGGCTACAAAGCAGACAGTGCTGTACTGTACAGCAAAGCGAAGCAAAGCACGACATTGCATACCGAAACTCTGGCGTGTCAAAGATCTGTTAATCTTTGCCATCCACCGTCGCAAAGACCACCAAGTTTCCGTTATTCCGATTCGTCAAAACAACGAGGCTAGAAACTCCTGAATCGTTGAGCCCGGAAGCAGGGGATGTGGGTCTTGTTCTTTCTAGGGGTCCAACCTAGAACGCTGTCAGGGTCCTGGGGGCATCCTTGTTGTCTCCTTTAAGGTACTTTGGCGAGGCAAACAGTGCGGGAGGGACCCGTTTGTCAGACGGAGCATTCGAGGCTGCATGTCTCATCTCAGCAGGTGATAGGTGTAGAGGCGCATAGAAAGTCGTCGTAAGGGTTGTATCCTCCTGAGGCCTTCAATGCGATAAATGACTGGTCGCGAGTGTCTCACGGACGCTGGTGGCTGGAACAGCTAGTTTGACTGCTATAATGCTTTTCATGAGTCGCTAATTCCGCCGCTGGCGACACCATGCTTCTGGAACAAAGAGGCGGGAAAAAGAACAGACAGTTATCAGGACAGACCACGAGGTACTGTACCCCATCGATAGGGTGATAAGCGATTGACCTATAAGCGGTGACGGATTGGCCTAGCCTGTGGAAATGTGTGGCAACGCTTCCGAGAACGGGGATCTGACTCTTTTTTCTTTCAACCCCCTTCAGTCCCTGGGTGATCAGTAAGAGATGGCGAGCTGAAGTGCGCAAATCCATTCTCTTCACGACACGGCGCCGGTTTCAAGTATCCATACGCTGCTGACCGAATAAGATACTCCCCGCAATCCCGATCTTTAGCAAGTGTATTAATTGCGGAGATCGAGAGGTCTTTGATGCAGAAAGATAACGGGTCTCCTGAAGCGTTGATTAAGCAGGCGCACAACAGAGCCTCAAAGTGTGCGGCGTAGCAAACCGACGACACAGTAGGTGGGCGGCAGGCCTTGGGTCTGTTGTGACTCGAGTTGGTACACAAGGTCCGATCGGCGGTTTCTTTTTAGCGCCGTCGCGTAGTTCGGCTCAAAAGCCAGTGCCAACACAAATAGCGTCTGACTCGAGTATCGACAAAATCTGGGGTTGGATTTCTGGGTCTTTGGGACGTGGATTTCGAGCATGGGACTTGGCTCTTGGGCCGTATGGGCGGGCCTAGCTACTAGTCAGCCTCGTGGCCTTTTTGTCTCCATGCAACGCTGACATGAGCTAAATTAACTTTGCTGTAGCTTGGGCGCATCGCAGTTGAAATTGCGACTCCAAAGTAGCAGTAGGATAGGCAACATTGCTGATACCTGGGGGCTGATGTTGTGCGAGGCCTCAAATGTCGTTCAGCCGCATTTGGTTTGCTCGGGGAAGTGCATCTGCATGATGCATGCAACGGTGGGCAAGGTTGAAAAAGAGATAAACAAGGGTTGTCTTATCGTGGGCTGTCTCGACTCTGCCGCAGAGATATACCCCGTTAGTCGCGCAGGCTATCATCTGGACCTAGTAGGCAGGTCCAGCATGCGCCGCTTACCTCCCCGGATTTTGATCGTCTTTGTTTCCCCCTCACTTGTATCAGATGCTGTGATATCCCCACAAGCTTATCCGTTGAGGATTGTGTTGTGTGACATGTTCGTTGCCGTGGGTGTCATGGTTGGGGGCGCCGAGACCATGTTGGAAGCCGTGCTGGGTGAACACAGTGCTGGTCGGTACACATTGAAATGACGCAAGATTTGCTGTAGATGAAGAATTAAAGCTTTGACAGTAGCGCAGATGTTGATGTTGGATGGCGGTTCCATGTCAAGTCAAGTTTGTGTTGGTACAGTACAGAGGTAATTGGTAATTGTGGAGAGGACCACAACCACAGACAGCCGAGGAAGGAGCAGGGTCTCAGCATCACACAAAAAGCTGCTTGAAGCATAAGAGACAAAATTAGTAGATCAGCTCATGCTATTTAGACCAGGCGTCTTAGGCTACCTATTTTTACACCTGAAGGCTTAGAAGGTTAGCTTTTGTGCCATCTACTAGATAGATCATTTCGTGCTATGGAGGAAGCAGTATGTCAAGAGTGAATGAGCAATATATGATCTTTCATACTCTGCAATGGCATGACTTGGCGAGTTATCCTTCTTAGAAAAAAAGCGATGCTCCTAATCGTAGCATAACCATACTCTGTAATGGCATACTGACAAGTCATTCTGGTCGTCAAGATTGGAACACGGGCGTTTCCCGAAGGCCATGGTAGTCAACGGGACAAGTCCGCACAATGAGTTATATAACTGTCAAGACCACATAGTTCTAGAAACACATCAAGACAACAATCTCAAAAATAAAATATACAAAATGACTGTCGTTCACATCGGTATGCCTCTCAAATCTCATCTCACGACACTCTCTAACTGTCTAGTCCTCTTCAAGTTCCGCGCCGACGTAGACGAAGCCCACCGTCAAACATTCATCAACGAACTCAAGACACTCAAAACACTACCATGCGTCAAAGACCAACGTCTAGTCGTAGGCGGACCGTCCATCACAGATCCCATCGCTCGTAGCAAGGGCTACCAGATCTGCCTGTTGAGTTTTCACCCGAGCCCTGCTGCGCTATCCGAGTACCAAGCGAGCAGCGAGCATCACAGGTAAATTTCTTTCTAGCCCTAAACATTCAGTTACACGTAAAGAGTTTGTATTGATGGCTTGCTGCAGGGTAACAAGTGAGTATTTATGGCCGTACGCAGAGGACGTTACGAGGTTCGATTTTGAGGTTGATGAGAAGGATGAGGATTCATTCGAGAAGAGTTTTGGGCTTGTTAGATAGAAGCTATACTTGTATAAATCAAGAATGGATGATATTGATCTATTTTTGTTGTGAAAATTCCTCTTCATGTTCAATTAAGTAATACTGTCACATGAAGATGTCGTCGAATGATAGCCTTCGGCGGCCGGCGGCCACAAAGTCAGTTCCACGATGACACACCAAAAAACAACAACAATGGTTATATGCAAAGAGGGGGGATACTCGATGACATGTCAGAGAAACGCTATTCATTTTTTTTTATATCTTAAACGCCTTTGGTAGTCCATCTCAGACCTTTTCTTTTTCTTTCTTTTCTTTCTGCTCTTTAAGGTGTATGCAGAGTCAACACCTTCAATTTTTTGCGTATTATATTTATCCAGACGGCCTGGTATAGCCAGTCTGGTGCCTACCCTGGACCAATTTCTTTTACTCATATTGTATCAGCATAGCGTTCTGCTTGCATGTCCTTCTTCTTCCCAGTCTTCAATACATTTAACCTATATCGATCGATCACTCGAGCAAAACTTACAACATGCCCCCCCTATTCTACCGTCTTCGCCGATTGTCGAAACCCAAATTCCTTAGCGGGATTCCTCGCAACAGCATCTTGGTCATCACGGCCCTCATAGGAGTCAATGTTTTGGTATGGATCGCAGTGGCTATCGTTCTTCATTTCCACCCCGCTCTTATATCCCCAGCGGCTCTATCTTATGTCCTCGGCTTGCGCCATGCTTTAGACGCCGACCACATTGCTGCCATCGATCTTATGACACGGCGCCTCATTGCCTCTGGCCAGAGACCCGCGACCGTGGGAACCTTCTTTTCACTTGGCCATAGCACCATTGTCATTGTCACGTGTATCGTCGTTGCTGCGACGAGCGGTGCTCTGAGAGACCGCTTTGATGGGTTCCAGCGTGTTGGTAATATAGTAGGAACGAGTGTCAGTGCTGCGTTCCTAATCATTCTCTGTGTTGGAAATGGATGGGTATTGTATAAACTAGTGCAACGTCTTCGTGCAATCCTCCAAGATCGAAGAGATCGTGTGCACCTGGATGGGTTCGCAGAAGAAGAAACTCAAATTCAGGATCACTTTGCACTGGAAGGTGGTGGATTCCTAACAAGGGTGTTCAAAAGACTATTTCGTGTTATTGACCGACCATGGAAGATGTACCCTCTCGGCGTCGTCTTTGGTCTTGGGTTTGACACAAGCTCCGAGATAGCTATCCTCGGTATCGCAAGCATACAGGCTGTCCAAGGCACGAGTATATGGCTGATCCTTGTGTTCCCAATTCTATTCACTGGTGAGTTACGATCACGCTGTTGTTGGGTTGACTGGCTGCGCATATCCACCTGGTCCCCAACAAGGTCAGCCCACTAATTCATACTTTCTAGCTGGGATGTGTATGCTCGACACGACCGACGGCGCTCTCATGATGGCCCTCTACACCTCGAATGCCTTCTCACGAGACGTCGTCGCGATTCTCTACTACTCGATAGTCTTAACAGGTATCACCGTTGTCGTCTCTGCTTTCATCGGGATCGTCCAGCTTCTCTCACTCATCCAGAACGTATCTGACCCTCAGGGGCGATTCTGGGATGGCGTCTCCGACATAGGCGATCACTTTGACATTATCGGAGGAAGCATATGTGGTGTCTTTGCATTGGTTGGGCTGGCCTCTATCTTGCTGTACAAACCTTGGAGGCGAAGTGTTGAGAAGCCAAAGTCGCAAACTCTCATCGGAGGCCACGATGGAGTCATTGCAGGTACCCCTTCACCAGATGCCTCTCCTTCACCCCTGAGCGACCAAACTAGCGACTATATCGTTGCGCAAAGCGTTCAAAGAGTTGTCTGATGTCCTTGATCCAAGTCCAAAACGTATCAAGACTTGCGCCAGACTTGCGCCAGACTTGCGACCATCTTGCGACCGACTTGCGATATATTTGCGATATACTTTCTGTCGCAAAGGCAGAAGCAAATGCGACGCCACAGATAGACATGGCATCTTTTGAGCTGGCATTATCAAAACCTTCCACGTGAATTTATGAGCGCACAAGATGCGAAAATATTGCATTTCTGTTGCCAAAAGTTTATGTCGCTTTATGTCGCTTTATAAAGCTCGTATTTTCCCCCCTGGATCGTTTCTCTTTCTGTTCCTGTATTCAGTATTCGTTTCCGCAAGTATTCACTCACAATTCTCTCCCCCAAGCCCCTGTATTTGTATCCCGCATACATTTCGCATGCAAGTCTTTGATATCAATATCTAAATCATTTGCTATCAACACACTAGTGTCTTTACATACCGTATAATATTTACACTACAAGGTGAGTTAACTTCCCTGTCTTGCATTCATCTTTAACGTACTTGTAGCAAAATGAGTTCAGATACTTCCGAGGATGACGAAAAGGAGTCAGGTAGTTCCAAGATTCCCAGACCCGTGCCCACATGGAACTACAATGTGCTCAGGACGGAGGACATGATCAGACGTCCTGCCCAGGGCGAGGGAGCTGACGACTTCGCTATGGACACGGAGTCAGACCCAATGGCCATTATTGTATTCATCAATGGCCAGCGGATCAGGTTGCCTGTCGATGACGAAGCTCCTACAGCGGACCGCCACGGCACCGACCAGGTTAACCTGGGCGATGTTGGGAGAGCAGTAGACAGCTTTGAGCTACTGCATAGGAATGTCCCTGGTCCTTCGAACCCCCAATCTTCCGAGTCCGTCGCCTCTCCTGAGCGAACTCGGAAGAGACGCCGTCAAGACTCGGATGAGGACGAGTTGAAAGCCCCAAAACATAGGGCTATTCGTCCAAACCTGGCTCCCCACGTAGATAGGGATGCAGCAAGCCTTGGACCTGGGGGTTTCGGCGTGCAGGCGAATCCTGGGATCATCTTGCCAACCGGGGTTAGCAATGCGGGTAACATGAACAATCCGATGGCCAACCCGTCCCATCTTTCTATGGCTCCCCAAAGGTTTGGCAATGCTATGTTTGGGTTCCCACCACCTGCCCAAGGGAACCATCCTCCTCCTTCTTTTCCTCCTCCTTCTTTTCCTCCTCCTTCTTTTCCTCCTCCTTCTTTTCCTCCTGTCTCTTTTCCTCCCCCTCCTCCTCCCTCTCCTTATACTCCTCTTGGACCACAAAACCATGGTCCAAACCTTGTTAACATTAATGTTCAACAAGGTCTGCAGATGCCGCCGCAGAGGTTTAGGCAAATGCAATCTGTACCCCAGATGGGTGGACATATGGGACCCCAGGGGCATCATATGAACCGAGGGCAGATGCCTCCCACAAGTATGGGATATGCGCCCGGTCCCAATGTGGTGCCTCAACATATGCACCAGATGGGTCTTCAGGTTCCTGGCCAGGCGCCCTTCATGAACGGAGGGCACATGTCCCACGACAATATGGGATATGTGCCCCAGGGGCCTCGACAGTGGCCACCTACTCCCCAGGTACCTGGCCTGATGAATGGCCAAGTACCTGGTATGAATCAAGGACATATGCCCCAAACAAACACAGGGTATATGCCTGATCTGAATGGGCACCTCAATGGCAGATGATGTCTATGCCCCGGATGGGAGCTCAGATGCCTTCCCAGGGGCCTGGTATGAACGGAGGGCATATGCCTTTTACAAACACGGGACATATGCCACCTGGGAATATGCCACCTGGGAATATGCCACCTGGACGTATGCCACCTGGACATATGCCACTTGGACGTATGCCACCTGGACATATGCCACCTGGACATATGCCACCTGGACATATGCCGCCTGGACAGAAGCCGCCTGGACAGAAGCCGCCTGGACAGAAGCCGCCTGGACAGAAGCCGCCTGGACAGAAGCCGCCTGGGTCATAGGAGCCAAGCCAAGGTTCTGGAGTTGAGGAAGTTTGCATTGTGGGTAGTTGGTAGCAGAAGGATTAGCCTTGAACTGTAAATAGGCATTCGAACCAAGAGCATAGCCAAGAGCATAGCCAAGAGCATACCCCGTACATGATGACTTATTAATTCCAATTTTTTTATTAAATTTTCAGCACCTATCCTTTCCAGTGTCTATCAGTAACTAACATGACTGACAACCTATCTAATATTTCAACAGCTCTACCCCAACCCTTCCCGCCTCAGCGTTCAAAGCATCAATCTCAGCTTGTACAAGCGGAATTCCCGTCTTCTCCCTCTCCTTGCGATTCAACTGCTCAATCTCACCAGGGAAGTAGATCCGATCGACACCAGCAGCCTTTTCAGACCCAACCACCCGCTCGTACAAGTACTGCATCCTCTCGCGAAAGTCATCCAGACTCATGAAAAGATCAGGCTTGATGGCGACCAGAAAATGACCCACGTCTGCTGGCTTGGATGGATCATAGGGCCCAGTTACGTGTCCTGCGAAAGCAGAACCGGAGAGAACTCCTGAAAAGACATCCATCATTATGGACAGCGCAGAACCCTTGGGGCCGCCCATGGGGAGCATGACGCCACCGAGGGCAGCTTCGGGATCATCTGTAGGTCTTCCCTCTGAATCAAGAGCCCAGTCCAAGGGAATCTTCTCGCCTCGTCGCTTGGCTTTGTAAATCTTTCCTCGCGCTGCCACAGAGGGTGCCATGTCGAGGATGAAGTTCTCCATGGGCCCTTTACCCGGCGCACCACAAGCGATAGGCGAAACACCCATGAGCTTACTCTTTCCACCGAAAGCGGGAAGAGCAGGACTAGAGTTTGTAAAGACAAGACTCATCATGTCGGCATCAAGAGCCTGCTGGACGATCCAGGCACTCATGCCATAGTGGTTGGAGTGCTTGATGCTCGCCATTCCGATACCGAAGACGCGCGCAGACTCAATTGCAGCAGCCATTCCTTTATGGGCGGCTACGAAACCGAAGCCGTTTTGGCCGTCGACTTGAGCGACGGCGGGAGTTACTTGGGTTAAGATGGGTTGGGCTGTGGCGCTGAGAACGCCTTGACGGATGCGCTCCATGTATGAGGGGATACGGTTCATTCCGTGGGTATCGACACCTCGTAAGTCGGCTGCTATGAGGCATCGGGCGATGATGGACGCATTCTCCGAAGGGATCCCGTTTGCTTTGAGGATATCTTGGACAAAGCGTTGAGCTTCAGAAGCTGGGATGGAGAATTTCTGGGATGATGATTCTTGGTCTGCCATGGTGGTGGTTTATTGTATAAGTGTTTGAATGGTAGTTTGTTTTGATTCAAGTAGTAGTTGGTTAATGTTTCAATGTTGGATACTTTGATGAAAGTGATGGTCTTATAAGTGAGTGAAGGAGTGAGATACTTTATTATGCTCCGCGGACAAACCCCGTTTCTCCAGATTGTTACTAGCGGCATCTCCCCGCGCTTCTCAATACAAGACGGGATTTTCCCATTCTTCAACCTCGCAACTACATCAGCATTTTTACCATGTCCGAAAATAACAATGACGGGGAGAATACGAGACAGTCACGTACAAGGAGGAGCGGTCAGCAAAGCCGGAAGAATCCCCGACTACGCATGGCATGTCTCCGTTGTCAGAGGCGAAAGATCAAGGTATGCATTAACATCCCATGACCAAGAATTGATGGACTAACTGATGTCAAGTGTGATGGAGATTTACCGACGTGTAAGAATTGCCGTAATGCTGGTGCTTCCTGTACAGATGGAGAATCAGCTCGTCTCAAAGACCTACCTCGAGAGTGAGCACCACCCTTCTTCAGCATGACAAATTAATTGATGTTGTAGATACATATCGACGTTAAAGAACCGGATAGCTTGGTTAGAATCAATTGTCAGAACAAGATGTCCAGACGTAGACTTGTCCCAAGATGTTCCTACCGATATCCAAGAAACTTTTGATGATACTCTCCAAGACACGACAACAGCATCACCGCCTGCGCAAACAAGCACTGTCGATATATCTGATACAAACCAACCAGTGAGATCTACAGGAGCTGGCGCAATTACTCACGAGATCGGATTGGTATCGCTGGGAACAAACCAGGACCCCAGATACATCGGCCCGTCGAGCGGTTACTTCTTAGCTCGAGTCATGCTCGATTCAGTGTCGAAACAAGATGAAAGACTCGGTCGTGGGAGTAGAAATGTTCCATTTCCTACGAAATTGGTAGAGGCTATTCAGGGACCTTTGCCGCTGCCACCAAGAGACATGGCGGTGCAATTGTGCGATGCATATTTCACCGCCATCAACCTACAGTACCCCATCCTTCACCGTCCGACATTCGACAGTATGCTCGATCAGGTAAATGAACAAGACAACCAAGACCCAGTCGTTAGATTCCAAACATTCATGGTTCTAGCTATAGGCTCTGCTGTATTATCCGACCGTATCAGAGCTCGCATCCCAGGAGAATCATACTGCCTATCCGCCCTTCAATATCTCGACGATCTCAATCTCGAAAACTCTTTACAAGGCGCACAGTGTCTTTTACTACTTCTCGTATTTACCATGCATAGTCCATCTGTTCGTTTGAACGTGTGGTATCTAAACTACCACTGCATCGCTGCCCTGCTTGATCTCGGACTACAGAGAAATATCAGCGCGGGAGCTGGTATTTCGTTGTTGGAGCAAGAAATGAGAGCGCGTATATTTTGGGTTATTTATACGTTTGATCGTGTTATTGCCACCATGATGGGAAGGCCCATTGGGATACGAGATGAGGGTTGTGAACTTCGAGTAAGTATTGATAGATGTTGAGAAGAGTGACGAGAACTGACGGTTTTAGATGCCTATTGGTCTGTCGGATGAACAGCTCGCTACGCCGTATCAACAGACCACGGAAACTTCGAGTGAGATGGCGTTTGCTATTCATCTGTTCAAAGCTGCCAAGTTGAACTCAGAGATCAAGTATATTGCTCAGAGTATAGTCAGAGACTCACCCAGATATGCATACCCACGAGTTGTCGATATCAACGATTGGCAAACTACCATGCTCCATCAACTCGATGAATGGGCCAGTCAAATCCCAAACCAAGATGACTCTTCAGCTGTCTACTTGCGAACAACATGTCAGATACGATACCACGGTCTTCGAATGCTTCTCCTCAGACCAAGCCCCGGAATCCCCAAACCCTCCAATGAAGCTCTGGTGCAATGCCACAAAAGTGCTCGCGAGAGTATACAGTTGTTTGACCAACTTTATAAAAAGAACCTTTTAGTGCATAGCTGGACTACTTTCCACGGGCTTGTTCTGAGCACAATTACTCTTTTGTACTGTATTAAGGTCGTCCCTAATATTGCTCGCGCGACAGAGGTAGATGTCTTGATGGCTGATCTGAGCATATCCCTCAGTGTGCTGAGTGCCACGGGCGAACACTGGTCCGGGGCGAAGCGAAGTAGGGATATATTGGATGAACTTGGAAAGTCTACTATTCGGCATCTCAGTGATCAAAATGGTACGAATAGTCGTTCAGTGTCTCGGACCATCAACCATGGACCTGCTCCAACCGAAGCATTAGATGTTTCAGGGCTGGGTTTACAAGCTGCACCCGTGGATACATCATTGATGAATGCAGAGAGTATGGGGTTCTTGCAGAACCCGTTTGATGATTGCATGTTTAACGATTCATTCGCTGGATACTTCGAGACGGATTCCATCAACGTTGATAACATTGTGCGAGACCTATTTCAGGATTTCATCCCTACATACACAACCGAACTATAATTCTACTATCTATTACCTTTCAGGTCCCTGAGCTGTCAAAAAGTCAAAGTCGGCGCCCAACTCTGCTTGATTCACGCTTCGCATGTACAATCCTCGATATCCTCTCATCCCCTCCCTCTTAACCCAAGGTTCCGCATCCCTTTGCTCAAAACTCTTGACCCTTTCTTGAATTCTCTGAGAAATCTCTTCATCAGACAAATTAACAGATAAACTGCGGTTTTCAACATCCAATGTGATGAGATCTCCATCTCTGACAATCCCAAGCGGTGATTTCGGGTCTGCTGATTCAGGTGATATATGAAGTCCAATCGTCCCGCCAGCCGTGCCACTCATACGACCATCCGACAAACGCAACATATCCAAAACACCCTGCGCGGCAATCTTTCTCGGTATGGGAATCATGCCTGCTTCAGGCATACCGGGGTTTCCCACAGGTCCAATGCTTTGGAGAATGAGGACACTGTCGGGAGTAACGTCGAGATCTGGATCGTCTATTCGCTCGGCCATATCTGCAGAGTTGGCAAACACGACTGCACGACCTGTATGCTGGAGGAGGTTTCTGTACTTGGAGGCGCTTGCTTTCATGACGGCGCCGCCTGGGGCGAGGTTGCCCCGGAGGACGACGAGGGACGATGCTGGATACAGGGGCTTGTCGAAGGGTTGGATGACGCTTAGTTCTTGGGGGACGGGGATGAGAGATTGGTGGGCGATTTCTTCGCCGAGGGTTCGACCTGTGACTGTTTGAGCGTTGAGGTGAAGAAGGGGTTTGAGTTGGTGGAACAAAGCGAGCATTCCGCCTATAATTGTTAGAGTAGTAGACAAGTAGAAGTAAGTGGACATACCTGAGTTGTGGAAGTCGGTCATGTAGTTATCGCCGCTTGGCTTCAGATCAACCAACAAGGGCGTTTTGCGACCTATCTCATCAATAGTATCCAACGTGATAGTCCCCGCTACCTTGGGATGTCGTCCGATGATAGCCATGAGATGAACCACGGCATTCGTCGAGCCACCAATTGCCTGCAGAACAGTAATCGAATTCAAGAAAGACTCCCGCGTTAGCAAAGCTTGCGGTCGCAGCCGTTCAACGTCTTTGCATGCAGCTACAGCTAAACCACCAGTTGCCTCTGCAATTCGGAGTCTCGAGGCTGATACAGCTGGAGCTGTGGCACCAGCAAATGGCATCATTCCGAGACCGACAAGTATGGCTGCCATGGTAGATGCTGTTCCCATGACTCCACAGGTTCCTCCCTTGAAGCTGTCAGTCATGAGATTATGTATTGAGTCTGAGACTTACTGTTGGTGCTAGCTCATCGTTGATAGCTGTTATATCTTCAATATCTAGAGATCCAGCTCTGTACTTGGCCCAATTATTGCGACAGTCAGTGCAAGCTCCGATGCGTACTCCACGATGACTACCAGGCATCATGGGGCCAGTGACGAGATGGAGGATGGGCTTGTTTGCAGAAATACCACCCATCAATTGAGCAGGTGTGGTTTTGTCACATCCTATAGAGTTAGTATACACCACCATTGAGAACATAATGCATAACACACCTCCTATCAAAACAACAGCATCACAAGGCTGAGCAGCAATCATCTCCTCCGTATCCATACTCATCAAATTCCTCAAATACATACTCGTCGGCGAGGAAAACGACTCATGGATACTAATAGTAGGAAAGTCGATCGCCAACCCTCCGTTGAGCTGCACGCCTCTCTTCACAGCATCGATGAGCTGGGGGATATTGGCATGACAAGGGTTGAAGCTGGAGTATGTATTGACAATACCGATAATTGGCCGTGAGAGAGCATCTTCGCTGTAGCCAAGGGCTTTGATGAAGACTTTGCGCAGGAAGAGGGAGAAGTGAGGGTCGCCGTATGATGCGAGGCCTTGACGGAGGCCGACTTTGGAGGTTATGGGCTTGTCGAGGTCATAGTCTGGGTTTATGGGGTTGTTGTTTGAGTCTGTCATTTTGAGTCGTTTGATGAACTCGTGAGTATTACAATTGATGATTGGGTTTAATGTTTATGTATTCCTACATAGAGGTTGCGGGTTGTGAACGGGGTAACCCCGCGTCGGTCATCACGCAATATCCGGATGTGTCCCGTCTAAGTGACGGAAGAGTCCCGATGAGCAACAAGACCAGAGAGATAAAAGATGCATTAATTACTATACTTCAATCATCAATTCATCTCATCAGTATCAACTCGTCTCATTATTATCATGCTCAACCTCAAGAACAAAGTAGCTCTCGTCATCGGCCTCGGTCAAACAAACACCGAAGGCTGGGGTATCGGTGCAGCAAGCGCCGTAACCCTGGCACGACAAGGAGCCATCATCTTTGGTGGCAACAGAACAATCGCTTCAACTACAAAGACCAAAGAAACCATCCAAGAACAAGGCGGACAATGCGATGTTGTCACGACAGACGCTACAGACTCTGCCTCCGTCAAGGCTCTCGTCGACGCTTGCATGGAAAAACATGGAAGGATTGATATCCTGTTAACAAGCGTTGGTCAATCCCAACCAGGAGATCCTGCATCCATGACAGAAGACGTATGGGATTCACAGATGGATATCAATCTCAAAAGCGTCTATCTGGCATGCCGTCACGTTCTTCCCATTATGGAATCTCAGGGAAGTGGCTCCATTATTTGCATCTCCAGCATCGCCGGCCTTCGATACATTGGCAAGCCACAAGTAGCATACAACACGAGCAAAGCGGCAATACTCCAATTCGTTAAATCTACGGCAGTTATATACGCGCCAAAAGGTGTGCGGCTCAACGCTGTTGTTCCGGGACTTATGGATACGCCTTACACGAAGAGTTTGGCGCAGAGGTTTGCGGCACCGGGGGGTTACGATGACTTTTGTAAAATGAGGGAAGGACAGGTTCCAATGGGAAGAATGGGGGATGCGTGGGATGTTGCTAATGCGGTTGTGTTTTTGGCAGCGGATGAGACGAGGTATATCACGGGGCAAAAGATTGTTGTTGATGGGGGCATAACTTCATCCACGGGGCGGACTTGAAGCATATCGCTGCGAATACTTGTGAACTCTTGAGATTTTCTTCAATTTAATAGAGTACCTGCTCCTTAAACTGAATTTCCTTGACCAAGCTTCTGTACCTTCAATGGAGTGCCTGCCTCCTTGATCCGTTCCTCTGGACTACACCTCTGTGTCCTCAATGCCAACGACTCAAAAGCCTCTCCCAAAATCCCATCCCCTCCTTCTTCTTTCTAACCAAAGAAGCATGAAGAGAAAACAAACTCGGGTTGGGATAAAACCACAGCTGCTTCGCCTGCTTAGACCAACCCTTGACATACTCTTCCCAAAGATCTCTCACGGCCTTAGGAATCTTCTCATCCTTCATCGCGTCCTGGTGCAGGGCTTCGCGTTTGACCACTTTGTAGTGACCATCCTGATGGACGATGTCATTCGACAACGGTTCTGCGCGAATGCTCAGATTCATCCGCTTTCCTCGCTTCAGTCTAGGAGTGTCAAGATCTGCGACGGGGCAGAGATACTTGAGAGCTGACTTGCCTTCGCAGATGCCGCATTTTACAGCTGCGAGACCACCTTCGGATAGAACGGGTGGGACATGGGAGAAGAACTTCTTGTCGAGAGGAGCTTGCATGCCAATGGCCAGGTGGCCACATCGGTAGATAGGAAGGTAGACATAGCACACAGGACATCTCAGGTCCAGGTTCTTGTCAAGGAAAGTCTTACCTTCTGCCAACTTCACGCAGCTGGAGCCTACCATGTGTCCGCAAGGGAAAATCCAAGGACGGTGGTTATCCTTGGCATGACCTGGCTGACTGGGCATCAGCTCCCCACAGGGACCGCATCGTAGAGCGTGAGCTCGAATGTTCCGCTCATCACTCTCGACTTCTTTCTTGAAGGAAGGCCAGAAGGTGTCAGTGATAGGGGGAAATGCGATTTCACCGCTGACGGAAGTGACAAGGATGTTGGTGGAAGGCATTTTGCAGACTGTAATGAACAGAGCTTTCGTCGTGGTGTTGTTCCGCACGTCTCTTTCTGTAGATACATAGTCTGTAAATTCTTACCGTTGTTTGTGTTCACGGTGTTGTTACTGTTGAATGATCTACCTGAGTTGTTGAACAGAAAGAGTGTACGGAAGAGGGAATAGAGGGGCTTATTTATACTCCTTTCCAAACTCCAAATTAAATGGTCATTGGCTAGCTTCAGTCAAAGAGCTTCATGTTGAACAATGGGTATGTTCATGCCGTGGCATGAACTTGGTACGGACTTTGTTACCAGGCTCTTTGACAGCTTCTATGGAGTCAAGTTGGCGGAATTTTGCATTCAAGCATCAAATTTCTTCCAATCATCCATCGTTGACATGATAAATATGCCAATAGAATGAGAACATCGTAGAGCTTCTTCGTCGTAGTTACATGAACTTGTAGATGACACAGTATCAGATGAATCACTTCACTTCTTTCGGAGATCAACACGAATCTCACCTGTAGTGATGAGAAGATAGTCAGTTCAATGATATTTTTGGTTGTACCCCTGAATCAGACCTCTTGAACAGCATATCTTC
Source organism: Fusarium praegraminearum (assembly GCA_002093855.1). Lineage (NCBI taxonomy): Eukaryota > Fungi > Ascomycota > Sordariomycetes > Hypocreales > Nectriaceae > Fusarium > Fusarium praegraminearum. The sequence goes on along the minus strand of LXHY01000002.1, from coordinate 171,428 downwards.
ACTAACCATTCCGACTGTCCTTCAGTACGATGGTAGACTCTTTGTTTGAGACTACAATACTGAACATTGTGAGCGAATCTTGTTCAGAATGGCATTGTAATTGAGTGAAAGGGACATAGACAATGAATGCCTTTGTCAACGAACATGTTCACGAACTGTAACAAGGGCGACTCAAGATTAAGAGTATACTTGAATCACGGACTCAGTCATAATAAGAAATGAAACCCCCATCAATCTGGTATCATCTTATTTCGATATACCAACTCTCACCAGATTTACCAAAACTCATCCAAATGACCCTTCAATCCATAGACATCATGTCTATCAACAACGTTCTCAACCCGGAATCTTCATCTCCGGCCAACCAACCCAAACTCGCCAACACGTATTGGCCCGTCCTCAGAGACGCTCTCCTACGAGACCCATCATCCTTCAACAACCTCCATCTAGAATGCGGAATTTGTCTTGACGACATGTCAGTCTTCCGACATGAGCACACTTACGATCCCCTCATGTCCCGTCTTTCGCACAGAGCTCGTATCTTTCCCTGCGGACACATGTTTGGCAGTAAGTGCGCCATGACGATGATCGACGAGCTCGCCAGGAGCAATCAGCCCATAGCATGTCCTATCTGCCGCGTCGACTTTTCTAATCATAGAGATTGCGATCATCTTCACAGCGGTATGCCAATGCCTACCAGCATCAGTGAAATCTCGAAGTTTCCGCCCACGCTCTCGGAGGGAGGCGTGGTGGCAGACAAATGCGGCGACTGCCAAGTCACTGAGATCATCATGGGCATCAACTATCTTGCACCCACACTTCTTTTCCCTTTTGAGCTTGAGGAGGGAGACTCACTGTTTGTGTCGGCTCGAACAAGGTGCCATGTGTGGGATCTGAGGCCGATGGACTCGGTGGAGGAGTATCTTGCGCAGGATGTGCCGGTTGAAGGCTCTCTAAAGAAGGTCTTTGATGTGGTCAAAGCAAGACTGTTGGACAATGCTACGAGGGCGTGGTGTTCTACAGATCTAGGGGGCTTTGAACTTTGTATTAGGTCGTGTCAGAGGCGGAGGATGTCGTTTGTTCAAGTTGTGAGGGAGCATCAATTGGCTTGGGATGAAGGATAGATGTATGGTGTTTGGTGTTTGATGACCTGGTTTAGATACCCTGTTGAGAAATTTCATTGCGATTTCATTGTTTAATTTATTCTCCTATCATCTTGTGTCTAGGTAACTGACGTGTTCTTTAACTTGATGGTTAACTTCAGTAGCTACCGGTGATCCAATACTACTTCAACTGATGATACAGCATTGACAATATGTATTAGTGATTTCAGATATTAATCTCGTGATATTTGTATAATTAATTAGTTATTATTGAGGAGATGGAATGTGACTTCAACTCGTCTCGTACAAATCGGAGCTCCTCCCGAACCAACTCCGAACCCCCGCAATAGCTTCTTACACTCTTACCAACTCCAAACTGACACTCCATCATCCAACATACTCTCTACCATCATAAATATTGCATCTCATCAAAATGTCACTCCCAATTCTAGACCACTTTGCAATCCTGGTCTCATACCAAACCCTCCAAACCGTCACAAACAACCTCAAAGACTCTCTCCTCGTCATCGACGGCGGCGCCCACGCAGACGGTCTCACAGTAAACAAACTCATCCATCTCGCCGACGGAACCTATCTCGAATTCATCGCCTTCGTAGAAAACGTCGACCCTGAAAAACGCCGCGCTCATCGCTGGGGAAACCTCGAAGAGGGCAAAATTGCCGATTGGGCTCATACTCTCAACAGCGAAGCCGACTATGCTGCTCTTCAAAAGAGAGTCGCTGAAGCTGGGAATGGTGTCACGTATGGTGATTTGACTTCGCTTCAGAGACGTAGACCTGATGGTGTTTTGATGAAGTGTCTTGTTTCGGTGGCTCTTGATCCAGAGGGTGGTCGTATCTTTCCTGGTACGATTCCGTTTTGGTGTGTTGATGAGACGGAGAGACATTTGAGGTCACCGTTCAAGGCTGATGGTGGTGATGGGTTGCATGAATACACAAAGCATCCTTCTCATGCACAGGGTGTGTCAAAGGTTACTGTTCTACTGCCGGAGAAGAATATCGCGACGTACAAACCGGTTTATGAAGCTATTCACAACCAAAAGGCTGATGGAGACTTATGGCCGTATGATCTTCCTGCTGGGCCAAACGCGGGAAGCAACAAGGTTGTTCTATCGAAACTTGAGGGTGGAAACGGCAAGGCAGAGATTAAGTTGACTCTTTTGGGCACAAAGGATAGTCCCAAGTCTATCGAGCTTCTCCCTGGACTGACGGTGGACTTTGAGCATGCTGCGTAAATATACAGGACTGGGGGGATACAGCATCCTATTGTATATGTCTAATTGGGAAAAAGGTCACCCCTGACACTCTCATGTAGTCTTTGCTGCGGAGACCAGCAATTACATGCAGCATGGTATGCAACATCAGCTTGCATCCCTTCTCAAGTCGAATGTGAAATCCTTCAAGACTTCAATGTATTCAAGATGAGACTTCCTATTCTGACGTATCTCACGAGTCCATAGCTATCAAGTCAGAAAATAAGCGCTAATAATACAGTCAACCCTAATAAATCCTCACTGCTGTATTGTCAGCTTTGCAGGATGAAGTTAATAATCAACCATGGGGTATGCCGTTCATACCGAAGTAGTATATAAATTGGCATCCATGTATCCAGAAGTGTAGCAATCCAGGAACAATTATCCACTTACTTCCACTTCTACTGCAAGAACAAAATGACTACGCTCTATCAACAAAGCATCCCTGTACTGGTCAAGTACCTCAAGAACCTTTCCCACTTGCTCCAGAAAGGCGCCAAGTTCTGCGAAGAAAAGAGTCTAAAACATGAAGAAATGCTATCATATCGACTCATTTCCGACATGAGAGGGTACATCCAATACCTTATCAAAGCCATGCAACCCAGCTAACATCTGTCAGTCTCACCTACCAAGTGCAGTCCTGCTCCAACACAGTCAAATTCCTCGCAGCACGCTTCGGCGCCCCCAACATCCCCATCTTCGAAGACAACGAGCAAACATTCGAACAGCTCCAAGACCGCATCGCCACGACAGTCAAGGCCCTAGAAAGCGTAGACCCGGATATCATCAATGGTAAAGAAGATACCGAGATCATCTTCCAGACGGTTATGGGCAAATACCGCTTTTTAGGACAGCGGTATATTAGTGAATATGCGATTCCAAACTTTCACTTTCATCTCACGACTGCGTATTGTATCATGCGCACGCAGGGAGTTCCGCTGACTGCTGTTGATTACTTGAAGGATGTTTTTGAAGCGGTTTGAGTTTGTATGCAGAGAAGAGAGGGTATTCATCAAAGGGGGGCGGGAATTGCCCGATGAGGAAATTTCACTTAAACAGCTCAAATGAAACTTATACTTGAGACCTGAACAAACAAACAAACATCTTGTAAAGAATACTTGCAAAATGTCTGAACCACCTTCAACTCGCGTGCAGACTCCAGATGTCGACTCCTCCCAAGCGGTGCGAACCGCCCACGTCCAGAATCTCATGGACCGTCTACGCAGCAAAAGCCCCATCTACAACTTCATAATGGCCGGAGCGCAACTCATCGAGTCAAGCCAAGGCGTCGTCACCACCCGCATGACGCTGAACGAGAATCACCTGAACAGCAGCGGAAACCTGCACGGCGCTGTATCAGCCACTATCATCGACTTTGTCACGGGCTTGGCCATTGCGAGCTGGGATCTGAGGGAAACGACTGGTGCGAGTGTGGATATGCACATTAGCTATGTTAGCACGGCGCGCTTGGGGGACATGGTTGAGATTGTTTCGACGGCGGATAAAGTCGGTGGGAGCGTTGCCTTTTCGTCGATAAAGATTTTCAAGGTTGAGACGGATGGGACTCTGAAGCTTGTTACGCATGGGCAACATACCAAGTATGTCAAGAATTCACAGCCAAAGGCTTCATCAGCATGATACACTGTTAGCAAACCGAGACAGCATAAATAGAATAGACGATTTGTTTTCACTTTGAACTCCAGAACCCCCTTGCAATGTGCAGTCCAGAAAAGGAACAAGGTCAGAATCTCTCTGTTGATTAAGATGCCAAATTCCAATAGCTCTCTTGAGCTTGTTTGTTCCCCGTGTTCCCAGTCTCGCATCTTCCAAGCAGCTGCGAAAAGCAGCCGACCATATCCCCATAGTATTACAGTACAAAAGAAAAATGAGGTTCAAAACGCGTGAACGACACAGACTACGGCGCTGCTTATTCGGCACGCGAGCCGCTGCTGTGACGGGCGCGCTTTCGGGCGCTGCTGGTAGCAGGGTGCATCTTGTCGGTGCGCTCTCGCTTGAGCTTGTCGTCCAAGACGCGGGCTGGTAATTATTAGCACAGATTTCTTCCACAGAATCATCACACATACTGAGAACATCGTATCCGAACTGGGGGTGCTCCAAGCACAGAGCCTTGAACTCGTCTTCGGCCTCGGCACGGAGAGTGTGTGAGCGCGTAGCCCAGAAGCTCGCGACAGGGGCGCGAATTGTGGTGTCGTCGTTGTTGGTGAAAGCATAGACGTAGCGAGCGTATGCGATCTCGCCCTTGGCGGTGGAGTTGACGCAGTGGATCTTGGAGCTCGAGAGCGTCTTGAGGCCATCGACGCCAAACTTCTCGGCGAGGGTGTAGATGCGGGCGTGCTTGAGGAGCTGGTTGCCGCTGTCGTCGACGGCAGGGACGGCGGGATCGGACTCGAGGACGCGCTGGCCCGGAATCTTCTTGGGGAAGTATTCGCCGGTGTAGAGATACTCGAGGAAGCTTCCGACGGTGTCGATGTCGTATTCGGGGAGCTCAATCTGACGGGGCTGCAGGGGGTTAGAATGAATTGACTTTAAGGCACCGGTTTACCAACGCTGCCGTCCTCGACAAAGGTATTGCAGATATCCTTAAAATAAGGACTTTGCGTCAAGAGGCCTTGATGCGCCGAGAGGATGGACTGGTCGCCTGAGCCGATGAGGAGGGTGACAATAGGGCTCATAAGGTAATTGGCAAAGGTAATTCTAGGCTCGACGACTTCGGATTCGACAAGCTCGAGGGCAGTCTCGTCTGCATTCTCGTTCTGCTCTCCCTCGCCATTTTGGGTGTCGTCTTGGGTGTTCTCTGGAGCTGTTTCCTGGGTGTTTTGGGTCTCGGTCATCTCGACGTCGCCAGTAGGCTCGACCGAGTCCTCATGCTGATCGGAAGGCATGATTTGGATACTAAAGGAAGCAATTGTGAAGGAAAGGAGCGGCCGCGGCTCTGTTCAATGGAAAACGAGTGGAATTGGGAATAGTTGCAGATAATCGTGTTGAGCGCGTGTGACGTGACGTACCTAAACACGAGATTCAGTCTTCAGTCTCTACCTAGTATGGGTGAAGATGGTTAGAGCAGTTACGCGCTAGGCCGTAAGCGGAAGCTAGCTTGAGTGCCGATTGTGGCCTTGAGCGCAAGGCATCAACGCGTCTCATCATGGCTACCCTAGACTTGTCCTGAATCAGGGACCCTTCACCTACGTAGCACCCCGTAGTCAACACGAAACAACCGCTATCGGCCTGCCCCGCCCCCACTAACAGCTGGCGTCTAACAATTGGCAATTGAATGAAAAGTGACTCCCGAGCAAACCTTACTGCTGCTGTATTCATCCACCAACAAGACAATCTTCCATTGTCCTTCTTTCTTTGTTCTCAAGCCACCAAAAGTACCACTTGACCCTTGAACAACAGAAATATAAGAAAGAATGTGTGCAGCACAGGTAAGAACATGCTCTTTTCCATTGTTACACAGTCCTTCCATCTCTAGCAATGGAATATACTAACCTTCTCCGCCAGCTCGATATACGGCCAACTGCCGATGAAGCTCGAAATGCTTACAACCAGGAATGGACGCCTTCTACTCAACCCACGCTTCTTCCCGTTTGCGCATCCGCTCCTGCCGATCTTCTGACTCCCTCTGCTATCTACCTGAAGCTATCCTCGGGGTAAATAACAATGCTTCTGCCTTTGGACCCCATCCTCTGACTCACTCGCAGCGCAACCGCAGAATACTCATTCCTTCTCGAGAGTGCCACAGGTAGCACAGAAACAGTCGGAAGATACAGTTTTATCGGTGCCAGTAAGCTAGCTTTCTAAAGGGTACCCATGGTGGACAATCTCTAAGTCTTTGTTCTAGACCCTCGAAAGGTGCTGGCTACCGGCGATGGCTACCAACACTCTGGCGACCCTCTCAAGACCCTTGAGGCCGAGCTCTCTCACGACCGTGTTCTCGATATCCCCTCACTAAGACTACCCGCGCTATCCGGAGGTGCCGTTGGTTATGTTTCCTATGATTGCATCAAGTACTTTGAGCCCAAGACGGAACGACCGCTAAAGGACAACCTCAAGATTCCCGAGGCTTTGTTCATGCTCTTCGACACCATTGTTGCTCTCGACCACTTCCGTTCGACACTGACTATCGTTACGCACATGAAACTACCAAAGAACCCATCGGACGATATTCAGCCTGCCTACGATGAGGCCTGTGAGACCCTCAAAAAGACTCTCGACATCATTTTCCAGCCCGAGACTCCTCTACCCAAGCAAACACTTAGTGCGCAGTCCGAGTCTGATCAGCAGTTTTCGTCAAACGTCGGTCGAAAGGGTTATGAGACTTTTGTTACAGAACTCAAGAAGTACATTGTCAAGGGTGACATTATCCAGGCCGTGCCCTCGCAAAGGTTCCGTCGTAGCACACAGCTTCACCCTTTTAACATCTACAGAACTCTCCGCACGTTGAATCCTTCGCCATACGTGTTTTTCCTGTCATGCGCAGACTTTCACATTGTCGGCGCCTCGCCAGAGTGTCTCATGAAGACTGATGGCTACGCTCCTCTACCTTCCGACTCTCGATTTGGTTACTCCGCAGCTGAGGCTCGTTCAAGGCCCCGTATTGTTAACCACGCCATTGCCGGAACAATTCACCGTGGAAAGAATGCAGCTGAGGATGACAGATTGGCAGCTGAGCTTCTTGCTAGCAAAAAGGATCGCGCTGAGCACGTCATGTTGGTCGACCTTGCTCGAAACGATGTGAACCGCGTTTGCCACCCTACTACCGTTAAGGTTGACAGACTTATGCGAATTGATCGCTTCTCTCACGTTCAGCACATCACCTCTGAGGTTTCAGGAGTGTTGCGGCCCGAATGCACACGCTGGGACGCCCTACGATCCATCTTCCCTGCTGGCACCGTGTCTGGAGCACCCAAGATCCGAGCCATGGAGTTGATCTACGATCTGGAGCAGGAGAAGCGAGGAATCTACGCCGGAGCTGCCGGATGGTTCGGCTACGACATTGTCCGTGTCGACGACAGCAGCGAGCAGCAGGACAAGATCTTTGTTGACGAAGGACCCATGGATACATGCATCGCCATTCGAACAATGCTTGTCAAGGACGGAGTGGCATACATGCAAGCCGGCGGTGGTATCGTCTACGACAGCGACCCTACAGACGAGTGGATGGAGACGATGAACAAGCTATCTGCCAACCTTCGCTGCGTGGAGTTGTCTGAGAGATACTTTGGAGACGGAGTGAGCACCAAGACAGTAGAGGAGATTATTGCCATTGAGAGGAAAAAGGGAGAGGAGGAGATCAAGGCAGCTGAGCAGTAGATCCATATGAAACGAACGTATCTGATTTGAGAATAGATAAGAATGCTATATTAACAAGACCTTTGTTTGGGATATTTGAACAACTTGCAACTTTGTTCATTTGATATGATGGTTGTTCTGTTCAAGTGAGTGCAGAACATACAAAGAGATTATTGTCAAACTCAGTCACTTTGTTCATCCGAATGGAATACACTTTTGACTTTAAGAACACCATCTGTGTTCTTCATCTCCAACAATATGTTTACAGAACACCAAGTTACTATGTTTAGTATAAAAGGGGCCGGATGGCATATCCTCTTTTTTAACGAACTCATCAACCATCCTGATTGTACCAACTTCTAACTCTTGATTAAACCGACTTCTGAATCTTCTGGTAAGAACTCTGAAATCATTTACATCAATTCACAACATTTCCAGGCACCGCCACGACATCTACGCACCCTCACCACATTTCCCAGTAAGTATTTCACCTACCAACATCATGTCGTCCGTTCAGCAATACTGGCCTCCTATCAGAGATGCCATTGAGGTCAACAACGACCCCTCGCAACCCAACTCGACATCCAAGGTTCAGTGCCCCATCTGCATGGATGACATTGCGGTAACAAGCTTCCCTCCCGTCCCGCAGCGCCAAACCACCGTCCCCGGCAGAGACCCGACTCTCGGCGAGGTTCTTCTCTGCGGTCACGTTCTATGCCAGGAATGCCGTCTTACCAGCGAAGCTACCAGTCACCCCCTCGAGAACCGCACATGTCCCATGTGCCGCACTTCCCTGCAGTGCATCGACTGCGGCGAACCCTCCCAGGTGATGCCCATCGCCAAGGATGGCCCGCCTTCAGAGGTCCCTGAACTTCTGCCCAACGGAGGTCGGTGCAGAGAGTGTCAGGCGACTGCAGAGGTTGGAGAGAGCATCCATCAAGGGGACTGGCCAGAGGGTCTTCAGGATCTGGAGCCTGGCTTTGTGCCTCTTTTCTACCACTTGGCCGGAAAGCTGGAGCAGCAGGGCTACGCCGTCAGTCCGCGAAACCTCGTCGATGCGTTTGCTACCATTGTTGAGGATGAGTTTTTGGAAATGGTGGCTACGCGCAAGAACGCAATCCGGGGCAGATATGCTGCTCTTGAGGGGCAGACGCCTTGGTTTGCGGACGAGCCTGATGCTCCTGTTCCACGAGCGGGAGAGCGTCGCGGGCATGTTGAGCGTCTACCCAGACTTGTGCCGCTGGAGAACAACTGGTCATTGCTGGGTACATTGCCAGCGGGACCAGCTCCTCCGCAAAACCCGTGGGGGGCCATTGGGGAAGCAGTTCCTCAAGAGCTTCCTGCTAGTCCATTGGCAGAATCTGCAATGCATGTTTTCAGCATCGGACCACCTCCAGGTTTTGGGGAGGCCTTTGGACAACAGCCTGAAAACAGGCCTACTCTTGTTCGAGAGGAGGCATCTGTAGGGCAGGCCGCCAATGAGACATCTTTCACTACACAACGGATGCCATTTCCGTCTTCATCGACGCCATTCATCGAAGTGCGCACTGAGGCCATCCCATCGGCAGCATCTGCAGTGCAGCCTATCGATTGGACAGCGGATGCATCTGAAGATGAACATGGAAGGCCGCTGTGGCAGATCATTGAACAACAAGTTGCCTTATCGGTAGCAGCACACATCATGGGAGACAGCCAACGACGAGAGAGACCTATATCGCCTCTAGTGGCATGGGCAAGGGGGCCAGCCCTGGACGACAGAGAGGTCATTCATCGACACGCGGCGGCTGCTCTGAATGCTCAAATTGCGGCCGACATGTCAAACGATGGCTGGCAGCGTTTTGGGTTCTCTCATCACGGTGAAGACGATGATCAGGAGTCCTTCGATTTCGACGACATGCCTCTGAGCAGCGACGATGAGGATACGGATGGAGACGACGAGGGAGGTGTCGACGATGATGATAGTGGAGATTATTACGAAGCCTACGAAAATCCTGACACTGACAGTGAAGACGAGGATATCGAGATGGCTCCTGCGCCTGATGCCTTCCACTATGTCTAATTCTTCGACTATCACACCTCACTTGCTCGCATACTGCGGAAGTTGAAGGGAAATACCCTGTTTCTCTAGGCCAAGCAAGGTAAGTAAGGTATTGAAAGGCGCTTGACTTTTGGTCTCTGGAAGATCAAAAGCCAACCTGACTATCATCAACACGTATACTACTGAAGTTCTGACAGCGGAATGCTCAAGGCTAAGGTAAGGTGCTGATGTCGTCTTCGGCAGACGCGTATAAGTCGTCAGCACGGTTCAAAGAATGGGTCCCCCGGGTATTACAGGTAAAAGGTACTAGGTAAGGTAGAGTAAAATTGATGGTCCAGGTCTAGTATACTACGCAGACGAGATCATCTCGGGCCGAGCCTGGATAGGACGGCACGGTATAGACGGCATATAAGAAAATGGAGTATTATTTTTATGGAATTATTTGTTTACTTGCCATTGATTACATCGTGTGAATTGTTTTGAGTTTGAGTTTGTGGTTACGGGCGGTAAAACAAGAGCGAGCGTCGTTTTGATCCCGGCGGGATTAGATTGGGAATTACGCACGCATATTGCAACTGTAGAAAAAGGGTTTCAGACTTGTGCCGTCAGAGCCGTTGTTGTCGGACGATCATTTTGTCAATCATGAGCATGGACGAATTTGATTGCCCGTCCGAGTAGCATCATCTTATGGCGCTTAAGCCTGTTGCAGTACATTATCATCAACCACCAAATCATAGGTACGTCAGCCTTTTAGTTACTAGTACTAAGTAATAGGTAGCTGCCCGCCACGCAGGTACGCGCATACCAGGTGACAAGACGAAAAAAAGAGATTTTTCGGATATCGGCTCATAGACGAGAGACAATCAATCATGACTCGATTGGAAATGCCGGACGGAATATATATGCCGATAAATCGCTATGATGAGAAGAGAAATGGAGATGCAGAGAAAGAGAGTGAGAGAGTGAGAGAGAAGGGAAAAGTGGAACAGGATAGCATCATCTCACCGCGCCGTGCCGGTATCCGATCGTGCCCAATCGACCCCGGCAAGTCGGCATCTCGACATCCACCATTTCCAAACGCCAGTTTTTAGTTTGTAGTTTGGGGTGGATGTAGAATCTGATAATAGAGGAGGATGGAAGAGGAAGAGGATGATAATGTGTTAGATCAAAGATATGTTGATGGAAGAGGAGGATATTGTAGGTAGTTATACAGCTCTGTCATTAACCCACTGTAAACCCCGTAAACCCCCTGGGGAATTAATACACAACTGCCCGCAGTCTCGCTTCCAAGCTTCTAAATACAGGGCCACCACACTGGCACACCCCCTCTCCTCTTCCCCCTCTGAGTGGACAAAGCACAGTTGCTTGTCTCGGAAGTACGGCTTCACCAATTGCACCGTTCCCATCCATTGAACCCTTTTTTTGTTGCCGTCTCTTCCAGACAAGACCTTGCCAGCTTGCCTTACAACAAGCATGCATTACTCCCATAGCATATAGCATTGTGCCCAAGAATAGAACCCAGCCTACGGATACTTACAGAGCCTTTAATCCCCTGTAGCCTTGTATTTCTTCCTGTTGCTCTCTCGTCTTCTCTCTCTCAACTCACTTACTTCCATACGTCTACATAGTACTCACATCGTCATCTCGTCAAGTGGCTCCAAACTTTTCGTTCCTGGTTTTCTCTAATCATACACCCCCCCGTCCGTTACTCTCGGGCTTTCGCTACTCCCGTGGGCGACTGTCACTCACTCTCACTCTCTCTCTCTCTTTCAGCCCCAGGGGCCTAAACTACCAGTACCACCTCTGGCCCATTTAAGCCAAAGGGGGGGAAGGCCTAGAAGCCGGGACCTTTCGCCAAGATTTCCCATCCCACGCCTTTACTCACACTCTCATTTGCAACTCTTCAAGTCTTGTTATAATTTTTAGCCTCACCACCTCTTCTCTTTTTTTTTCTTTTACTGTCTTTTTCCAATTATTGGATGATACCGCGATAGATGCCTTCCGCTCTGCAGGCCGACATGGATCCCCTCGCCGTCGTCGGCCTCCCTACCACAACCGCCATCACAGGCCTCCTAGAGGTTGGCGCCGCAGCCATCGACATCCTCAGCGACCTCAACATCTCGCCCCAGCACGACACCCTCGTCCTCAACGCTCTCCTCCGCGAGGTTAAGGAGTGTCGCTCCTCCGTCCACGCCTTTTACAAAACCCTCAGCCTCATCGAGAACGGCCAGATCCCAATCCCCGCCCGCGCCGCCTGGATCTCGCTCGAAACCCTCGTCGCGACTCTTACAGATACCGTCCTCGCCTTTTCCCGCCTCTCGTCGCTGTGCTGCGCCGTCGACGAGGAATCTACACGGTCTAGCCCCGAGGATGCGGCTAAGCTTTTCGAGAAGCGCATCAAGGCGCTCTGCGCGAGGATCCGGTGGCATAACCTGTCGATTGCCATGATGATGACAATCGTGAACTGGTAAGTTTGGGGGATTAAAGGAACATCCAAAAAGCAAGGCAAATGGCGAGACAGGAAAGCAAGACATGCAGGCATACCCTGCTAATTCCCACTTTCTTACCTTGGCACACGGGCCTATTGTTGAACAATGAATGGTATTGCATTTGGGAACATTCAGCTAACCAGATATAAAAAAAACAGCCCTGGAGAAAAAGACGCAAAGAACAGTCGCGACGAACTCGCTCATCGTGTTGCTCGACTCCTCACATTCAACGTCGGCCTTTCCGCTCGATTGCGACATACAGCAAGACCCGGATCCGGTTCCTCGGCCGCCAAGACGACCGTCTCAGTCACCGAATCCCCCGAGATCACCCCCGTCAATGTGGGGCGCCGCCCTCCGGCCTCGTCCTGGTCCAACTCATCATCACCGTCATCACCCTACTCCGGCACCCTCGCCAACCTCACCACGCCAAAGGCCCTCTCCAGAATTATCCTGCCTATCGAGTTGAGGGAGCTGCGTGATGACTTTGAGTACTACACCGGCACCGTGCCCTCTCAGGTCGGCAGCTGCGAGTTTCCCACTGGTAGTGTGTTTGTCAACACTCCGTACAATGTTACATCAGCGCGATGAGGCTTGTCTCGAGTTTATGATGAAACAGCAACCCCCCTTCTCAGTGGATCGATGAGTCGTCAGATAAAAGATGACAAATATGCAAAGTCGGTGTTTCGGTTGGAATCAAGTTCTGAAGCCAAGCTCTGTCTGGCTTACTTTTATTACATAAGGATTGGTTGGGGATGGATTTAGACGGGCATCTTTTTTTATTGTCATTTGGGTTGTTGGTTATGTCTTATGATTTGTACTTTTTACCTTTTTTACTTTCCACATGGAGTCGATTTAGCTTAGCTGGGCATTTGCAATTTATTTAACGTAGAGATATCCATCCAATCAATTAATCAGCCATTACTAGGAGTGCGTGTGCTATGAATGCGTATGTATGCTATGCTATGAAATGAGACCTGACGCACTTCTCTACAGGAAGAGCTTGCTGCCGTGGTACTTGGTCTTGTCAGAGTATGTCTCGCTCTGGACAACAGCCTCGGAAGATCGCTCAGGGAATCCCTTGAAAGACTTGGCGTAGGTAGCGACAGAGTGGGCGATGAGCTGCGGGGTGTCATGTTAGTGTAACCGTCATCAAGACATGTGATGTATTGTGGACTTACCTTGGTGTTCACCTCCCAAGCAGTGTAGTTAACGTTGGTCAGATCGTCGCCGATCTGGTGGTAGTTCTTGTCGTACCACACACCAGCCTCTCCGCCAAACATGGCAACCTCCTCCTCGGTCTTGACACCCTCGGCACCGGTAGCGATACCGCCAGCAGGGATACCGCCACGGATGAAACCGTCGTAGTCACTGCGACCATCAAAGGGAATAAAGGTGTAGTTGAGACCCTGCTCCTCGTACCAGTCGACGTACAGGTTGCGCAGCTCCTCGGATCCCTTGGGGTTGGCAGCGTTGGTGGCGTTGTAGATTTGGTAGGCAAAGTTGGGGCTGGCCATCATGTCGTAGTCCATGAAGAGACGAATCTTCTGGTTCTCCTCGTCGGAAAGGACAGAGACGTAGTGGTCGGATCCGAGGAGTCCTTCCTCTTCGGCGGCCCACCAGGCGAAGCGCACGCAGTTGTTGACGCGGTACTTGGTCAGCTGGACAGCAACCTCGAGCACGGAGATACTGCCAGAGCCGTCGTCGTTGATACCAGGGCCCTCGGCAACACTGTCGCTATGACCACCGAGCATAACACAGTTCTCAGGATCACCACCACGGGTCTGGGCGATGATGTTGGTGGTGGAGATGGTCTTGACCTCAGCATCGATGTACGCAATACTATCGACCTCCTCGCCATCCTTGATCTTCTTGACAACAGCCTTGCCCTCATCACCACCAAGACCAAAAGTAGCGATGTGATCAGGAGAAGGAGTTCCCAGAGTTCCGTGAACATCGCCCTTCTCGTAGTTGTACACAACAGCCGCAACAGCACCCGCCTTGCCAGCGTTGCCAGACTTTGTTCCAAAGGGGCATGTTCCACGGAGGATAAGAGCAATGTTTCCCTTGACAGCCTCAGGATAATCAGACTCGTTGCATCCCTCGTTATCGACGAGAACAAGCTTTCCATAAACAGGCTCCTTGTTCTTTGTAGGGGGTGTCAGACCCATGGGCGCAGCCTCCTTGGGGACGTCATTGCCGAGAACGAGTCGCGACTCAAAGACGTTGCCTGAAACGGCAGGGAATTGCTGGTTCGAGACGGTGTAGTAGCCTCCCAGCTTGGCCAATTCAGCGTGAATGTACGACAGCGTTCCGAGATGGCCTAGTCACAAGGTTAGTTGGATACATTCCTGATAAACAATGCCGATGTCGGCGATAACTCACCTTCGCTGCCGATGACGCGAGTAGGATGACCGTACTCCTCCTCTCCATTCTTGGCAATCTCGTACAGATCCTTTGCTCGCGCCTCGAGGTTCTCAGGCTTGATGCTCTTCTGCAGCTCCTTTGTATCGACAAGAGGCAGATCGTCACTGAAAGGACTCCATGAGAGCTTTGGGACTTGGAGGTTGAGAGGGATCTGAAGAGCCGAAACGCCCGACAGAGCAGCCGTGGCGGCGACCAGACAGAAACTCTTTGTTGTCATGTTTTCTGTGTATGTTTGATGATGATGACAAGAAGAAGAAGGATGGATGAATGGATCGGTGAGAAGTAGTTATGGTTTCAGTCGGCTCCCCGGGGGGTCCCCAGGTGATACAAGCTCCGGTGCTTGTGACGTGATGATCTTGAGCTACTGCAGCTTAGCTTGGTTGCCCTGCCAGGAACCCGAGGCATCCCTTGCTTATCTTTGCCTGGTCTGGATTTCAGGGCTGTTTCCCCGTGTCTTGGCGGTGACCTTACCCTGGAGGTTGTGTCTTATCTACAGATAGCATTATTCATGGAGATAGAGATGATGATACCGGACGGTGATGATGATTAAATTGATGTTTTACTGAAGCGTAGATTAATTATGTAGCATTCACAGCTTTTTGCGGATAGTGAGATAAAAGATGCTCATCGAAGGACAAAAGACTTGCGGTGTTTGCTATTACATGAAGTTCATTACGGTCAGTCAACACAGACCTCGGACTGTTTCCTGCATCCTTGTTCCAGTTACACGGACAAGAAGGGTAGGATAGCGATACAGAATATAGTAGAAGAATGTCGGAATAATGCATTAATATATTAGTAGTTATATCGAACACTAGTATTCATTCCACCCATGAAATGTGCAACACAAGGCGTAAACGCTTCGATGACATGAGTTTACGAATACGTGCATCGACAAATCGGCCAAGACAACAAATCACCTTTAACACAGCAAATCCCGATGCAATATGCTGTACAAACCTCCCATTCGTCACTCCGTCTTACACCCAAGACCTATCATCTCACAAATCTTGGTCAGAAACCGTCAGAAACCGTCAGCTCACTCACATAGATAGGGTGCTTACATGAGACCAACTGCTGACGCTGACAAAACGAGGAGTCGTAATAAAAGAAACTTGTTCCCTTCTCTCAATGCTCATCATCATACTAAACTACAATGCATCCTGCTTATACGCTCTACATCGGCCTTGGAGCCCGCGTGGCGGAGTGGAAGAATGATGTGTACGCTACAGTCAACAAGGCGGTCGCGGAACAAACTGATTTTCAGAATCAGGTAAGTTGAGTGATGAAGTAGAGTGTGCATACTTATATGGATACAGATAGATGAGAAGAGACCTCTTATTGTTGAAAAGCGTGTTGAGGAAGGAAAATATGGATTGGAGAAGGAGTGGAGGGAGAAGAAATAGCTGAACGATGAAATATGAGCATGGATGAGCTTGGATATTTGGTTGAGTTGTTACTATCACTGTTAGTCAGAGAAATAATTTGACACCAGGCATATATTCACATGTTACTCATTCAGACTAGGTACTCACAGGATGAATTACCAGAATAGGCCATATCCCAACCACGAAAGCCTTCCTATTCGCCCCGTCCCATCCTGCAGACTCAGACCACATGCATACACTTCCATATTCCCGTTTCAAAAAATGACAGTTCATTGTAATATAGATCTATACAAATAAATCAAGGAATGCTCATCTTGACATGATCAACCTTCTTCGTCGCCCTCCCCCCAAACCCCCACCCAATCTGATGCGCAAGCTGAATCTCTATATCCAAATCATCCGCCCAAGCCCACACCAGTCCCGGATTCTTCTGAAACATTCGTCCCGCAGCGACAAGATCAAGCTGCACATCATCTCCGTCCTTACCAGAGATAATCTCCTCAGCTTGGGTGCCCGTCTTGATACTCCCAACCGTACTGACAAGAATCTTATCGCCGACCTCTTTCTTGATATACTTGGCAAACTTTGCCTGGTAACCTGGTCCGCCTTGGACTTTCTGCATGGGATGGTTACCGCCGCTGGATACATCGATTACATCGACGCCGCGCTCAGCGAAAAGCTGTGTTAGTCTAGCAGCCTCATCGACAGTCCAGCTCTCGCCGTTGTAATCAGGGTTAGTATCGAGCCAATCCGTCGCACTAATCCGCACAAACAACGGCATACTCTCCGGTATAACAGCCCTTACTTCCTCAACGAGCTCAAGCGCAAGACGAGTTCTATTCTCGAAACTTCCGCCGTACTGATCAGTCCTCTTATTAACGCTCGGCGTCAAAAACGAACTGACCAAATACCCGTGCGCAAAATGCAGCTCAATCACATCGAAACCAGCAGTTACAGCACGGTTAGCAGCTTTGACGAAATCTTTCTTGAGCTGGGTGATCTCCTGGATTGTCATGCTGCGAGGCGTGGGGTGATGCTCGTTAAAGGGTTCATCGCTGGGTCCTACGACGTCGTCAGGCCAGCCGTTGACTTCCTCTGTTGCTGTGGCGCCGGCGCTGAGCCAGGGTGCTACACAGCTGGCTTTGCGGCCTGCGTGGGCGAGTTGAATGGCAATGTTGGCGTTTTGGCTGTGCGCAAAGTCGACGTTTTTGCGGAGTGTGTCGACGTGGGCGTCTAGCCAGATACCAGCATCCCTTGTTGATGTGTAAGTTTCCGCATACGAGATCATAAAGTAAAAATACTTACTCAGGTGTGATTCGACCATTGGCCTGCACAGCGGTAGCCTCCAGCATCATAAGTCCAGGCTAACAACGTTAATCTTGCCGTTTTCGAAGTCATTGGGGGAACGCCACTTACACCACGCTGAGCCATGCCTCCGTAATGGGTGATGTGCCAGGGCGTCATAAAGCCCTCATGGCATGAGTACTGACACATGGGACTTACCCAGATCCTGTTCTGCATTGTGACGCCGCGAATCTTGAGGGGCTGGAATAATCTGGGCACGGGTCTTCCATCGTCGGGTTTGATGGCGAGTCCAGCAGGGGGATCTTGTGCTGGGGTAAAAAAGGGAACGCCTTTGGCTGCTACGTTGGGGATGGGATGGCTGCACTTTTCTGTCTTGGCGGGAGCTGGAGTTTCGGGCCTCGAGACGGGAATGCCGTGGTGAGGGTGAGTAATTCGGTTGGTGAGATAGGCGGCCATGTTGAGAGTGGGATTGAGGTTGTTGAGATAGAGATATCACGGTAGATGAAACTCCAACTTCATAAAAGCGGAATGGCAGTTTATGTACTGAAACATGATGGGTCAATGACGTTATGATTATGAATCTTGACTATCAAAAATCGCCATCATGATCTCCATTGTTTCATGAGAAGCCACTGGGAATATTCCGTCAATATTCGGCTTCATATCGGAGTGGGCAGTCTTTAACGTTGAAGCATTTATAATAAATAACGTTGCCCAGATGGTGGGTCAATTATCTATACTAGACCAAGATTTAGTTAGTCTAGTTAGTGTAACCTGGTTGTGCTTGTTGAAAATATACAATGACTAATCCCGCTCGCCTCAAAAAATGCAAATATGTTCAGTCCAACGCCCCCATATTAGCATATCATGAATCAAGAAACCTGCTGTTCACCCTGCGTAGCCTTCCACTCCTTCGGTGGCCCAATTCGTCTGTCATGGAAGCATTCCTTCCCATTAATCCAGCTGTGCCGAGTCGCTTTCGTCCTCGTTCAGCATCTTCTGCCTCTTCTGTATTCATCTTGCCTCCAAAGCTCTTGCGATTTCTCACTCTTCGCTCATCATCAGGATCCAAGAATCGATGAATTGTGCGGTGATCCAAGATTCTCTCCTCCTTGTCATTAGGTCCTGTCTTGTCCGTCTTGGGCCAAATGTACCCATAAAGCTTTGAGTGTCGTTCGCAGCGAGGACACGAAGCTCGTGTAAAGTATGCATTCTGTTGTACAAAGTATTCGTCACAGTTGGTGCACTGAATCCAAGCCATCTCGGGTTCTGATAGCAGTAGCGGTGTAAGGAGGTAATCGCCCGGTGTTCGCACTCGAGCTGGGGGTGTGTCTTCCTTGTAAACACGGCGTGGTTGCTTCTTCCGCTTTGACTGTTCCGCATCAGCCGCTTGGCCCTCCTCAACTGCCTCAATACTGGTTGCAATAGGCGCAATCGGCGCAACTGGTTCAACTGGTGGAGGTACCACCGTTGCTTTCTTCATCTTGGACTCAGGTTCGCTCTCCGTCTCAGACTCTAGCGGATCGTTCAAAATAGCCTGAATAGACATAGTATCCAAACTGCTTCGGTTGCTCGACGTAGCCCCATTCTTCTGCTGTGGTGATCGCGAACCCTCTGTGCTCTGCGGCGAGACTGGTGCGAGTCTGCTTTGTTCATTGTTCTGCTTCTTTGATGCGCCCTTCAATGGCGTTTGCATAGGTTCTGGAGTCTCCTTCTCAGGTGAAGTAACATCTGTTTCGACAGCTCCACTTGATTCACTACCCGTGACAGATGTGCCGCGCGATGAAGAGTCCGATACGATTGGCTGGACCCCGAGCTTTTGTCGTTTCGCTGGTGTCTTGGGAGGTGTGGCCAGAACATCGTTTGTTCGCTTACGACTGGTTTGTTCGATTGATGGAGATCGAACAGATGATGTGTCACGAGCCAGTAGTGATCCTCTTGAATTAGCTTTCGTAATCCGTTGTCGCATATCAGGCGTGACTGATGGTGTCCGTGACGAACCAGAGATACTGTCATCTCTTCGTCGGCGTCGAAGTGAGTAGCCGTCTGACATACTCTGCTCAATGCCTGTTCGAACTGGCACTGTTCCCTCTTCTGGTTCCCATGCATTCCTCAATAGATCCTCGCATGTCCTGCACAGGCATTCGCAGTTGTTCTCGCCAAAGTAGTTATCTCCGTACGTAACTGTGATTTCCTCTCCAGCGTCAATCGCCCTCGTTGCGATAATCTCGATTCCGGCATGGCTCGTCCTCATAAGTTTGGCGTTTGCATCGCAATCGTGGTTCGCAAACCGAGCAGGTCCCATAAACAGACTTGTGCACTTGCTTCGCGAGCTAACAACGATGCTGAAATCCTTCTTTTGTGATGAGATTGCCATCTCCTCCTCTGGTGTGATGACTACCTGGACACCGGACAGGTACTTGATGGCTTCGTTGCGCCGTATGGCTCGTCTGGCTGTTACGGCTGCCTCGTGGCTGACAATCGTGTATCGGTTCGTTGAGCTGACCTCCCAAGGACAATCCGGTAGATAAATCTGTACATAACGTCTGAGATGTTTTCGGAAGTCGTCCTTCTCCTTGTCGGTTTTCAGCCCATTGTGAAATCTCTTGAGGCCGTTTGTTGTCAATAATCGCTTCTCGGCACTGTCCAAATCCTTCTTCAAAACCACCTCTTCTTGCAAGATCTTGCTAATTTCCTCCTCCTTTACACCACGCGAGGGGTGATAGGATGTGCGGTTCTTAGGGACTGTTGTCCAATAAAAGACCTGGCTGTGTTAGAGTCGCATTGATTTCTCATAGGATACTCAATTGTAAACCACTCACATGATCAACTAGGGCGTCAGTGAGAATGTCATCATATGCTGACACTTGAGCCAGTGTCATGCGCTGCTTCTTGTTGGCCGCTTGTGAAGGAGCCATTTTGGCAAACCTGAGGTCTCTGTGAAGAGATTCGTGCCGTTGAAACTGCTATCGGAGTGATAAAAGAGCGTACGTGTCCCTCAAGAGTAAACGTCCTAGCGAGAAAAGAGCGGAGTTGTCGATCGTTGGTTCACTGAATCACAGCCTTGTCGGAGCCACGGTCGATGGTTTTCAGCTCCCGTCAAGCAAAGATGTAAGAGTTGAAAGAGAGAAGACCAGTATCAACGGTTGTTGTTCTGGTTGAGTTCAATTCATCTGTGCCGCAACGTCATAGCCTAAGAAAAGGGAAGTCTCTTCAGTAAAGAACGATATAAGGACAGACGAGGCTCAGGCGTGAGTGAGAGAACGACGGCGATGCAACGAATAACCTCTCAAGGAATCGGACTTGAAGGAGGGAAGAGATGGTCAAGGTGGAATGACATGTTAGTGTCTCGCCAGCCTTGGAGGTTAGGGGTTGATTGTTCGTCCTTCCCTGATCAAGGCCGGTTCGGGGGCATTGGCCAGGCGACGGGTGGGGCGGTGTCTTAATGAGATGTTTAATCGATGTGGCTGTGTTTCAGCTGTGGCTGTGTGCACGTGATGCTAGTCGAAAAGTTCAGTTGGGCAGTTGATGATATCCCGAGTTGTATCGTGGTGAGAGTAGAGCTATCGATCCTCCGCGTGCGGATACCCAGTCAAGATGATTCAATTAAAGGTGTGTTCTTCTTACAGTATAGCTATTTCAATACTGACTATGTAGACAATGCTTAACTGCATCGACAACTCGGGCGCTGCCCTTGTTGAATGCGTCTTGGTCGTTGGCCAAAAACGACATGCCCGAATCGGTACGACTACCTCTCAATGACGATAACACACGATCCGAACGATTATCGAAACTACTCGAATAATGACTAACTCTCCTCAGGTGACCGTGTCGTTGTTGTCGTCCAGGAGCAGCGTGGTAGCTCCTCCGGTGGCATGGCCGGTATGTCTGCCGCCAACAAGGTCAAGCGAGGTGACATTCGTCACGCCGTCGTCGTCCGAACCCGATACCCTACACAGCGCCCCGACGGATCAATTGTCAAGTTCGACGACAACGCCTGTGTTCTGTTGAACAAGGCTGGTGACCCCGTCGGTTCACGTATCAACGGTGCTGTCGGCGCAGAGCTGAAGCGCAAGAAGTGGAGCAAGATCTTGTCAATGGCTCCCATGCAGGCATAAAGGAATTACAACACAATTTTAGGGGAGCGAGGGAACGGAAGAAATTACAACAAAGTTCGTGGAGGGGACGGTTGGTGATTTACAAAAGACACAGGATAGACTACGGGAGCGAGGTTGGCTGACAACAGCCGTGTACGAGTGGAATACTGTACAATTATGAATACTATACTCGGGCATATGCGAGGCGTTGATGCGAGAATAAAAACACCTTTCAGCTCTTGACATTTCACAACATTCACATGAGACAATTCATCAAAATAATTATAAACCAAGACTGCGAATCGCAGCTTGTCGTGATTCAATTTCCTTCTCCTCCGGCTCATCTACTGCCATATGCAGTCTAATACAGGATCATGTTTAAATAAGTTCCATTTCCTTTCTAAAAAGTCCCCGGCGCCGATGACAGAACCTTGTCATAACCTTTTGTAAACGCCTTGCCAAATACAAATGATAATGCGAACATCTTGCACAGCGACGTGTCGGTGCCTGGGTATCGATACAAGGTTTCGCTCAAGTGAAAATGTGACCGCAATCGCAGCAGACGTAGAACAGTTTCTAGGCCGTTGTTAGTATGGTGGTGTTGATACCATGTAGAATGGAACCATCTTACCATGCCGGTTTCAGCGCTTCGCTGCTGGGACTGGAAGAAGACAGCTTCGGTGTGCTGGCAACTAGGGCAGGTCTTTGTAGATCGCGGGAGCTGCAGCGCGCAAAAGAAAAATAAAGTCAGCCAGCAGTCTTTAAGCGATGACAAGCGGGTTCCAAAGAAAACGCGAGCCACCCGTGCTCCAACTGCTGTTTCCAACTTTTACTCATGTCACGGTCGGTCCATGTGCCGCCGGATTATAATATCAAAGCCCGAGCATGTGCCAGCCCAAAGTAAATAGTGTTCGTGCCAGTAATGTCGTCATAGTCATGGTGGTCGTGATGTAGGTTTATAGTCGTGTTGAAAGAAAAAACTCATGAGTCGGACATCATGGAGATTTCATCAAGAAACTCTTCGCTGACGTCGGAGAGGAAGTCATCAGACTCTGTCTTGGCGTAGTCAGAGTCCTCGTCCATCATCTCCTCATCATAGGCGGCATAAGGGTCCTCCCATGGCAAGGTGAACTGGCACATGCCCGTGATGGGCTGGCTGATCTTGTTCAAAGAGGCAACCATATGGCAATCGGGCTTGCCGCAAGAGGTGCAGTAAATGACTCCACCACAACCGTGGCAGAGAACAGGTGGAAGGTCACTAACCGTCGGATCGGAGCCAACATCCTGGGTGACACCGGCGGTCTCACCAGCCGAGGTGTTGAGGTTGTTGCGGAAGACGCAGGTAGACTTGGCGTCCTCGGTGTACTGGCATGTTCGGCAAGTAAACTGAAGCTTGTGAGCATCCTGGTCCTCCTTGGGGTAGAGCATGTTGGAGCATTCAGAGCAGAATCGGAAAGTAATCTGCTCGAGCTTCTTGTCGGCTTCGGCCTCGTAAGAGGTGGTGGACTGGGGAGTCGCCATTGCGTCGGTCGCGTTGTTGTATGTAGGTGGTGTGGTAGTTGGGAGTATGAACAGACAGAATGATTGTTCGTTTATTGTAAATGCAAAAAGCAGATGCAATAATTGGAATACTCGTGTATGTTCAAACCGCGATTAAAGGTGATTTGTCGCTCCAAGGTAGAGGTCGAAGTGTTGATGAAAGAAGAAGAAGAAGGGGAGAGTTGATGAAAGGCGGCGAGTGCTAGAAAATAGAAGAGGTCTAGGCAGTGAGTGGGAGGGGCTCGCTTTGGCAGCTTTGGTCCACTTTTCCTTTCGGGTACTGAATTTGAGCTGATGGTCTGGTTTGTGGCTTTTTTGTGTGGTTGGGCTGAGCTGAGTTGAGTTGAGTTTGAGTGTAGACAAGGCAACCAGAGTTGAGAGTGTTTTGTAGCAAATAGGTAATTGTTCCTGATTAGGTTGGGAGAATTGTTTGAGGGTTGACTGTTGTCTAAAAGAACAATAATTTTGAGTCTAAATTATAGAACAAGAGGAGACAGAACAAAGCTACCCGGGTTGGGCGGCTAGGTGGTCGGGTTTTGTATGGGGATGAGTAGCAGCAGAACCAAGTGACTCTTGTGACAAAACCAAGGCACAAATGTTATTCCAGGCATACAGTCAGTAGTTTCATCCCCCCAGTGGCCTCGTGTGGGCAGTCACACGTGGGCGGGCAGACAAATTTCTGCTTTCTTCTGCAGCGCCTTGCTATGGCTGACTCCCCTTCCCTCTATCTCACGGTCTGATATGCAGGTGGCAAGGCAAAAACACTGGGGACTTGTATCCGACAGGGTTTATTTGTGGTGACTCACGGCTTCAGCGAGTCAATAATTCTTGATTAGGTGTGAAGCGGTGATGCCTGGGGAGAATATCATCCAGAGGCATCCAGAAGGTACCTTGACGAGGCGTGAATGTACACTATTTACCTCTCTATTGGCTCACTGTACTGGCTGAATATTCGCCGACGCATACCAGGTCCAGGTTTGTATGTGAAAAAAACACAAGGCTGGACAAGCAGGGGATGTTCACATCATCACTCGCGCGTTAATCAGGCACAATGTAACATCTGTCACGATAGGGGAGACTACTAATAGTGACATGCACGCAAGAGACACGCATCAGAATGGCATCTACTGATTGACCAGCCAACGTAGAAGCGGATGCAGGAACACGCTTTCCTGCCACCTCAAACGATGTAGGCGCGGGACGAGTGATCACTAAGGGGCACATGAAGGTCTGGTAGAGGTCCACGAGACCATCGCGATCGCACCAAGACGGGATTTGAGACACGATCAACAGAAAAGGCCTCACGTGTAGGAGTACGTACCCAGACTTTACGGTGATGTCTGCTTAACGAGCAGCAAGCTTTGAGTCAGTCACAGCCAACAACGAAAAGCTGCTTAGACCATCAGATATCGGTAAACTTGGACGGAGATATTAAAAACTTGAGCCTCAGTTTGTACGTCACTAGAGCGGTGTTGTCCAGCTAAATCATAGTCCACTTTCATTTTCCTCTAGCAATCCACTTACACGATAGCACATCTCAGTCTTGTTTTGTCTCAGGATCGAGCAAGCTTATACTTACGGTGAGTGAGTCGAGACTCGGTTTGAGGTGTTTCAATACAGGGAATTAAAGTTGCCAAGCACTTTATTTTGTAACAGTGAATTCATCACAGACTTAAATGACTCTTGATGTAGGGGAGCGAAAGGCAATATTGTCTTTAAAGTTGTACCAGCCATCAAATCCACAGGCTTAAGAGTAAATTCGGATATGAGGGGAATAATATCTGATGTTTTGGCCCCCAACGCCTACCATGACAACCGACGAAGGTGTAAGTAGATTCCATACCACACGTCAAGCAGTCGATTTCTTTTAAAAAATTAAAATAAATTTAACACTAAAAGAAACCTCTCAAAATCATCTGTCAAGCCTTTCACCGCCCCAGTCTTTGTGATCCAAGCTCTTCTAGTGCTCATCGAATTGTCTACAGCCTGTTTCTATTTCGCACATATGAAATCCCATAAAATTTGGCCTTAGTCTTAGGCCAATGACCATTGGCTAACGCCGTTAAAACCAGGGCCGCAACACGTAGCTTTTTAACTTCTTGACAAGGTTCAGGGCTAAAGGGAGAGTGACGGGCCTGCATATCATTTCGGATTGACTGGATGTCGACGTACAGCATGTACACGTCCCTATTGCCTTGTGGGTATGGATGATTTGCTGACTGGGGCACTCGTCTATCGTATTTGGCTATTGTCCATCATGAAGCATAAGAGCTAAAGGTGGTGTAACCCAAAGGCGAGAGTTGTCTGCAAATTGGGATGGATACTCCGCAATAGAGACAAAGACCTGGGGTTGAACTCAACCCTCAATGATACTCTGTATTGTCCAAAAGAAACTTCAGCTCTGTATGCTACAAGTCTGGTGACGATGAAACCCCTTGTTTGCGCATCCACTAGAATCAGCCCCATGACCCCCAAACCAGCGATCATGTCTCGTTATTGGACAAATCCAGAGTTATTGAAATGGTATTAACCAAGTTGGACTTTATCCCTCGTTACGAGGGGAAGAGGCGTCTTGGTTCAAGGGGAGCTGAAGGATGAATCGCTGCAGGGTAATTGGCCTTGTAACCTATCACGACCCTCCATCTAATGAATAGGAATAGGACACCCCGCGTCCAACCCCGCGCAGTTGGTTGCCATGCGGCGCTGGCGCTGGCGCTGGCGCTGGCGTTGCTAAGGTGAGCGGGGACTTCCATTTCTGTTTCTGTCTCTGTTTCTGCGGGATGGACGGCACGTCATTGTTCCAGACCTTAGTTGCAGTCCCCAGGGCCAGCTCCATCAGCTCCAGCTTACCTTGTCTTGCAACATTACCTACTTTTCCTTTTACTCAAGACGACAATTTTGCGATACCTACATACTACAACGACGACGCTGTACTCAGCTCCCTTGAAACTACCCTAATACCGATTACCAAGTCAATACCGACGTAATCATGGTAAGCATCGCAACACCAACAGATCTCGACTGCTCAATTCCATTGGCTTCCACAGATGGTCTCAACTTCCTCGGCATAACCACTGACACCCTCGTATAGGCTGACACCGGTCTTCCTCCTGGCTGGGAGGTCCGACACTCCAACTCCAAGAACCTCCCCTACTACTTCAACTCGGCCGAGAAGCTGTCGCGATGGGAACCCCCCTCCGGCACCGACACCGACAAGCTCAAGCACTACATGGCCACGAACCACAGCGCTGGTTCGCGTCCCGGTGCTGTTCCCGGTGTCCCTGAGGGCAAGATCCGAGCTGCCCATCTCCTCGTCAAGCATCGCGATAGTCGACGACCTAGCAGCTGGAGAGAGGTGTGTAGTGTTCCCTAACTATTGTAGCAGCCTGACTAATGCAATTCCTGCAGGCAGAGATTACTCGCTCCAAGGAGGAGGCTTTCGAGATCATCAAGGAGCACGAGCAAAAGATCAAGTCGGGAAGCGTCAGCCTTGGCGAGCTTGCTCTCACCGAGTCCGACTGCTCCTCTGCTCGCAAGCGAGGAGATTTGGGATACTTTGGCAGAGGAGATATGCAGAAGGAGTTTGAAGATGCTTCTTTTGGTCTTTCGCCAGGCCAGATGAGCGAGATTGTCGAGACAGCCAGTGGCCTGCACTTGATTGAGCGGTAAGTCTTTTCCTTGAGTATCTAGAATTTGTTACTGATTTGTTTGACAGTTTGGAATAATTGGAAAAAAGTATATAAGTTATCAAACGTTGTAAATTGACAAAGCAGAGCGCATCGTTAACGCCCCTCGCCCGTTGTCTGTCGAAGACTGCCTAAACCCGTGACGCATACGTATGAGGACCATAAACTTCAGTGAGATTAGGCATTATCAAGTCTTGTCTTTTTCTACATTACTCTGCTAGATCTAAATTTCTACAGTACTCTCCCACAATTGGCTTGCTCTTTCTTTTCGCCCTTCTATCCGTCTTCCTAAGCAAGTATATAACTCTAAACAAACAGGCATATTCAACGCGCTCAAACGTTTATCCTGAATCTATAGCCGTCTTTTCTCCTCATCTGGACAAGTTTAAAACGGCTCCCTTGAAGGGTTCTACCGTTGTGAAAACCACCGTCATGACACCGGATACCGTCATTGCGAGAGCAGCGTACGGAGCAGCGCGACTTTTCGTCTCGTAAAGATATGAAACGCCCATGGCTGCGCCATTGATACCGACGGCGATGCCGGCGGAAATGGTGAAAGGGTCGTCGCCGCTGGCTAAATCTTGCTGAGCTGACTTCAGCAAGGGCTTGAGGCTCAGGCGTGAGCTTCTGCTGTCTGACTCAGAAAGTCCACTTTCAGATTTGAGGCTGTCTTCTCGTTTGACACCCAGCTTGTCCAGTACAAAGGGGTAGCAGAGTTGACCCAGTATTCCGTTGCTGACTACGAGGGCGGCGTTGACACCGAGGTTTCCGCCCAATGCTGCCATCGCTGGCTTGGCAAGTGCCAATGTTGTGCTTCGTGCAGCGAACGATAATGCTTCAGGAGCATTCAGACCGATGAGATTCCCTGCGAGAACAGACACAAAGACATTACCGGCTGCAGCGGCAGTCGCCAGTATTATTGTCAGCAATCCAGCTAGGCTGAATAGCTGACGCTGGCACTCGTACAACTTGAAGCCCCATATCAGGATACCGCACTCGAGGATCGAAAGCGCAGCATCACCTGCGCCGAACCACGGAGTCCGGTCATCCGAAAGAGGTGTTCCTGTCGCCACCGAAGTCCAGAGGACGTAAAGCGTGGTGCCGCTGCTAAAGTCCGCAAGCACTTTGGAGAGACTGTCGAAACCGTATGCGCCCGCCTTGGCCCGGGTGTATGCTGTCATCAAAAGAGTCGTGAAAAGAACAGGATTCATAAGCGTGACGATCGCGTTCTTGAGGTTGGGCATGTCGGCGCATACTTTGGCTGTTCTGACTTCTCGTTGGAGGCGTAGTGTGAGTGCCCATATGAACCACAAAACACACCCATCGAGAATACGGTCTTCGTTGGCAGCAGCGGCGATTGGTGCGCCGATGAGAAAGATACCTATGAAAGAGGCGATCAAAGGGAAGTTAGATGTCCAGAGGTGCCACGCCCGCGAAGCATCGACGGGGTCCTTGAGAGCGATGGATGATCGTTGACTGATTGTGGTGGAAATGGCAGTGTCTCGGTCCAGTGGCGGTTGGTTCGTAGCCTTTTCGCGACGGCCGAATAAAGGCTGGGGTATTTGATCCAGGGTCGAGTCGGAGAGCCAGCTGGTTTCAATCCTTGGTGGGACTTCTGTGTGCGCTTTAGGGAGGCAGAAGTCGTCTGGGACTTGGGCGGTCCATCTGGATGCAAAGGTCATGACGAGGAGCGACAGAGCAAAGACCATGACCCACGAAGCAAGATTCGTCACCACTGGAGAAACAAGTCAGCAGACGGTTTGGTGTGTCTTTGCAAGAGTACGAACCAAAGTTGCCAATGATGCGGGCAATGTCGTGGCCGCCGAGGATATCGCTCTGGTTGAGCATGACCAGAGGGATGGGAAAGCCCAAGCCCAAATGGACGTTGATGAAGTCTACCTAGACAACATTTAGTGCTGTGATTGACGGAGGAAGTCAGGGTCTTACCTTTGACTTTATGTGTCTTTGGTAGACATCATCAATGCCACTGAAGCACAAGTATGTGAAAGCCATGCAGCAAAAGGTCAAAATCATGCCAAAGATGGAAGAGAAGAACTCGAGATTGATAGGCGCCAGCGCCCTGCTCAAACCCCAGATGATGAGCTCGCTCATGAGATAAATGACGACGACCCAGCCAAGCTCGAGCACATTGCCGGCGAGGTAGTTGAGCCGCTTCTTCCAAATCTTTGATAGCGACATGTCTCGGGTGGATTGAAACAGTGTTTTGGTCAAATGGACCGGCGTCGACCTCGAGGTGCGGGCTTCATTTGAGGGACTGAGACAGCGGAGGATTTCAGAAACGTTGTTTCTAAAGGTGGACATGGTGCGACTTTGGTGATAGTACACAGCCCAGCTGGCTGAGGCGAGGTGAGTGAAGGCCTGAGAGGAGAGAGGAGGAGGTTGGACGTTTAGATACACCCTTTCGCAACCAAAACCTGCGGAAGGGTGAAGGACGATTAAAAAGAGGTCGAGGGCAGTCGGAAAAGGTACATGGGATAGTACCTTGAGGAGGAAGGGGAAAGGAAAGGTTGAGAGTGGCAGGGGATTTTGTGGATAGCTTCGGGCAGAGGTTTGCACTGGCAGGTACTGGATTACAGTAAATGGTGTCATATTTTACCCAAACATTTGATATCAGGTCCATGCATGATTTCAGGTTTATTTCACAGCTGTTTGGAACTAGTCTATCCGTCGATGTGGGCATCTCCTTTTGGACCAAGATAATGTAGGAACCCGAGGATCTAGAGAGGGACTGTTACAGACGAGGATAGATCAGCTGCAGATAAATCAGTTTGTGTTTGCAACGTTTGCTTTTGCTCGGGAAGAATAGACGGGATCGGGCCTTTGGAGGGTTAATCTATCCGCATCGAGAGATGTCCGTTTGGAAGCGAGCGTTGACTTTCTTTTCTTTTTTTACGGCTGGTACGAGGGTTTGTTTGTTTGACATGGGACGTCACATAAGTTGAGACACGACTTAATTCCCCGTGGGGTTTGATGTACAGAAAAGGGCTGTAGAGGTAGGTCACAGAAATGTGGTGTGTGATGTGTGAGAGTTGGTTGTATGACGGTTTGGAGGTGACGTCCCCTGGGGCACGACATGGAGGACGTGGGACGACTTGTCAAACGATGGGATATGTGGACGTAGACTTGTTTGTTAGATTCCTCTACTCTCTTATCTCAAAGGACAGTATTCTATTAGAATGCCAGAGTAAAGAGAGTGTCTATCAACATCTCCATGTCTTGGAGTCAATGTGTCTCTATCTTCAGCAGCCAGACTTCCATGTCCATCCCCTGCATGGACCAATGCACAACCGTTACCATCTCACTTGCATCAATCTATTCTCATCATCAAATACAAGATCCTGACCAATGCAAGATGCGCTGTAGATGTTACATGCTGTGTCGTGCTGTGCTGTGCTGTGGGACACTACCCACTGAAAATGAATGTCCTCCAGGCTGTGCATCCCCTGGAAAACAGAATACAGGGGTGGTCCAGGGTCTGACCGCCCAATGTCTCGGATCTTCAGCCGACCGTCAATTAAGTTGTTTTGTTTCAACAATTGAAATGTGAGGTTATCTCCAACATCTCCTCATCGACTTTGATGAGATACAAGTGTCGCGACACGACACACGACAGCCTTTTCACCGAATATTTGAGGGCACCCAGATTGATCACTACCCAGGGTACTCATTGTTTGTCTATCTGATACCCACTGTATCCATCTTGACATTGGAGATACAATTGAGGCTCTTTGGTACACCGTCTCACTGTATATCATTCATTAATCTCGGCGTATTCTCTCTTGATCAATTCCAATTAGTTCTGGTCTGTCTACTCTCCAACACACCAAAGACCGCCAGACATCTACAAACAGCCCCCAAACGTTGTGTACCACCATCAACGTTACCTTGAAAATACGCCACTTCGCTATTCCACAGGCTCAAAATGCATCTCGACCCCAGGGATCGCGCAGAAGCTCTGCTGCTCAAGGCTGCCCGCGCGCACGGCATCCCCGCCACAAAGGACGACATCCGCAGCGCCCTATCCGACACGGCCTTTGTCGAGTGGGCGAATCTGCATCTCGCGACAGACAATCTCCTCACGGGTGATGAGCTGGCACTGTGAGTTGTAACCCCTTCTTGTACTCTGACTTCTGACATTTCATCTCTAGGTACACTGCTCTTGACAAGAGCGGACAGGTCGATCGTCTCGCTGACCTGCATGACTTGGGAGAGGTGCAGGCGGTGAACGAAGATGACATTCGTGCCGCCATTGAAGAGCTGAACCGCTCCACAGAGACAATAACCAAGCAGACAGAGACGTTGCGCCAGCAGCAGGACGCTCTTGCGCGCTTGGTCAAGAAACGGGATGAGGCGGAGCTTCAGCGGAGGGAGCTGGAGGAGGAGCGTCTTCGCAAGACCAGGTATACCTTGAATAAGCTGGTTTTTGAGGTAACACAGGCCCCTCGTCATTTTGATCTCAAAATTAATCACCGGTTTAGGTCGATGGAGAGGCTCAGAGTCTTGAGTATCGTGTTCAGGATTTGGAGCAGATTGCTAAGACGTCACGCTCCAATGTGAAAAGAACGGTCGAGAGCGTTTTCCAGTCTGATGATAAGTTGTTGTTGAGTCTTCAGAAACTCGGTTGGGAACTTGATCAGCAGGATCCTGAGGAAGAAGAGACGATTGAGAAGCTGCGAGAGACTTGCATGAGGTACGTTTAGCTCCTCTCGTCTATCACTTCATTACTGACCTTGACAGATTGATCAAGACAACAGTCGAGACTCTTCGTACAAGACTAGACAGGATCTATCTCGAAGCCGTCCTAGCAGCAGAACGCTCAGGAGATGTCAAGGCTGCCACTCAAGACGACGTCAAAGCCCTCGAAGAAGAGCTCGAGTCGCTTTACTCTGAGATTCTACCCGTTGCGCAAATGTCTACTGAGCAACAACATTTGGAACCAGCTCTCAAGTCAACAGATGCGCAAAGCGGACAAAGTCTGCGTCGCTCAGCTGTTGCAGTCACATATGTATGCCCACCCATCAACGTTCATGTCAGGATTACTAACCTTGTGTAGGTCAACGAATGTATGGATCATCTCGTAGACAAAATTACACTTCTTACAGAACGTGTGGAAACTTTACAGTCACACAACGTAGCAGTATCTTCCATCATCGCCACTGCCAAAGCCGAATCATCCGCCTCACTCTCCCCAGAGAAGAAAAAGTCTCTTCGAGCTGCCATGCCAGCATCGCCAATCCGCAACCCATCACCTATTCGCATGCGCGCCAACACAGACGGTAGCCGTCGCGGTATCAACAACAAAAGCAGCCGTCGCTCATCCGGTATCCTCGATGAACCCGCTATAGAAGCTCTCCTTCGCGATCTCTCCCTCTCTCTCCCCGACGCAGAGGAGGCGTCCATCCAGGACCAGGTATCTGCTCTGAACAAGGCTTTTAGAGACCGTTCAGATAAGACGACGGATGTGATGCGTGGTGCGCAGGAGGGCTTTGAGATGACTGTTACGTCGAGGCTTGATGATGCGAGGTTGGCGCTTCAGCTGTTGCGTGATAGTATGTTGGCAGAGAGTCCGTTTGGGAAGGTCCAGATGGTTGATCCGGAGTTTGAGGAGTCGGTTGTGGCGTTGGTGAGTGATGTGGAAGGTGTGAAGGAGAAGTTGGATGGGGTTGTTGATAAGAAGGCTTTGGCTAAGAGTGTGAAGAAGGATGAGTTTGTGCAGCGGTGGGCTTAGGTCAAGGTGATGGGTCAAAAGAGTGGTGTATAACTGAGGAGAGGTTTTGCTGATTTAAACGCGAGATCTACTCAGTCATTACTCAAGACATAGACGTACAACTTATACCAAAATGATAACTTTTATATATTTGACTATACATGCAACCACGCATGATCAATAAACATAGGCTGCGAAAATATACTATCCAAAGAATACTGCTCCAGCCCTTCATACAAATCCCCCACACCCACAAGACTCTCAGCCATATTAGTCTGTCTCTGCTCAACCCTCCTCTCACCAACAGGATGAACAAAAGTCGTCTGCACGCTCACAGTCGTCTTGGACGCATCAGCCTGGTTCCCCACCGCTTCACCGCTCGTCGGCTGCGGTGCCACAGCATCCATTATATCCGTGTCAATGAGCTGCCAGATCTTGGACGGCTGGAAGCTTATCATGTTGTTGTCGTGGGCTTGGCTGGACATGCTTTGTAGCTGGTGTAGAATTTCTCGCTGGTATGTGTTAGTTTGGAACTTTAGGTTGGGGGTTGATGAGGGACCTTTTGGATACTCCTTGGGGAAGGATCTGGCATGGTTTCTAAGAAATCGATGCATTTTCTATAGTTCTCCTTCGATGTTTCTGAAACTTTTGTATCGCGGGCATATTGGAATAACCATGGGATTGTAGCCGTCGCAGCTACCAAATCCCCGATCAATGGGTCGTAAACCATTAATCCTCGATCCATACACGTTTGAACCAACCTCGTAACCCATGCGGAATGAAACATAGCCTGGTCAACTGTCTGTTGAAGAAAAAGCCGGGGCTGCGATGGTCGATTTGCTCGTCGTAATAGGACAAGGTGGATGAACGGATGATTCAACAATGCCTGCGACGCATGCG
This sequence comes from Fusarium praegraminearum, assembly GCA_002093855.1. Taxonomy (NCBI): domain Eukaryota; kingdom Fungi; phylum Ascomycota; class Sordariomycetes; order Hypocreales; family Nectriaceae; genus Fusarium; species Fusarium praegraminearum. The sequence continues at coordinate 138,145 of LXHY01000002.1, read as the reverse complement.
CCGTCATCTGGAATAATAACCACGGCGCCCAGTATTCCCTATGTCTCTCAAACTCCTCTGATGTTCTCTCCGAGAAGCCCACGTTGCGGACAAAATGTATATGTCCAAGCTGCGACTCGAGATCATAAAGCGTATTGGTAAGCTGGTAAAAATTGGAGTTTGTGTCAGCAGGGTTATCCGCCTTTCCTATACGTAACGCATGGAGGTACGATATGACATCTCCGCAGAAAGACACCGCGCGTACAGCATGTGAAGTAATTCCGGGGTCTGTTCGTAGGTCATCGCGGATGGTGACCAAGTCTGGCGCGTACTCTTCATCGCCTATGTATGCTGGCGGTGAGGGCTCGCGTGCGCTGCGAGGATATTCTGGCTTGGAGTGTGTTTGGGATAGAAGCGTGAAACGAGGGGTGAAGCCTTTTTCTAGAATAAAGACACTCCAGTAACATCGTAGACTGGCGTCGCTGGGGGATTCAGCGTATCCTGCTCCGCGGACTAGTTCTAGCCTGCAGACAGCTCCTATCGTCATTAAAGCAAGGGCTGGTCTTCCTTCTATGAGTTGATGATTAGTACCATGGCTAATAAAGTGAGGATCGATGTACCAAGTATATCGCCGAGTGCGAGTAAACATAACGCCTGAGAGATTTCCAACCGGGCTGTTCCGCGCATAGCAAGTTCTAATACTGTATCTCGCGCAGCTCTCGCATGAGAATGGATAAGGTCAGCTTCTTTGGCACTACTCGCATCGTACGGAAGATTCGAGAGAGCAAGTGCAAGAAAGATCCATTGCAAGAACATAGGAGATCTCTGGATGCGCTCTCTCAGACCTTGAGGGTCGAATAGAGGCAGGGGCTGGAAGTACAGCCGTCTTCGGTATTCGTCTACTGCATTGTCAAGTGAAGTTGGTGACGGTGTCACCTCTGGCAGAGAGGACGACCTGTTGGTGATTAGAGTGTACTGTAAAGTTAGGATGAGGGAAGTTACCAAGATCCTGAGGGTTCATCGTGGATGGATATCCTGTCAATGCGTCGTGAGGTTCGTTCTATCGTGGGCACTGGCCTGTTTCTTCGTCTTGGTACTGAGTCAGGTGTGAAGACTGAGCCAGCACTTGATGAAGCAGCCCCCGGTCTGTTTGTATGCGTTAGCTAGTTACAGACAAAGATTGTTTGTGTTTGTTACCCAAGAAGCTCATTGATCTCTTGACCGTCATAATTAACAACTCGATCTCTGTCTTTGTCAGCGCGATATAAGCTTACAGGATGTCAATTGACTCACGATCTGGATGCCCTCCGCTTTCTCTTAACAGTCTCTCTATTTCGAGGCAAGTAGACACAATTCTGCTGTAAACGTTCACAGAAAGAACATATAGGTTTTTCTCCAGTACACTTTGTCTTTTTACGTCTGTGTCGATGAAGTTAAAGTCTTGTCTCGGATAGGGATCCATGCCATTGGTACTTACCGGCAGCTCTCACAGGCACGTCGCACGGATGATTCGGAAGCAGAAGACATGCCCACTGACCATCTACTTGTACAGATCGGTCAATGCTGGGGAAAGGCGTGTAAGTTGTTTGGTGAGGATGGGGGAGAGGGAAATGACTCCGTGCCCACCAAAGACGGATATCCCGACACGTGACCTTGGATTTGGAGATGGAATTGGGGTTATCTTGGACTTCGTATATACAGGGGAGAGTGATATGAGTTTGTCTAGCTTTATACAGTCCTATCTGAGCATCTAATTGGAGTGCTTATTCGATAGCATGTTTAATAGCCCCAGAGTTTAGTAGGGAGCTATCGTGGTAATTCTCCGTACCCTCTCTGTTAAGATAGCGTGAAACACTATTGGTCAATGGCTCTCGACACGGAGTTTTACACTACTTTTCCGTCTTTTACTAGATATATCGTCTTATATAAATCAGATGTTTGCTTTACTCTGGTCTTCTTTTCGAACCATACTCTTATTATATACTCGTTCATAACATTGTTCCTGTCATCTCTTCACAATGACCTCCAGAAACCCAGTGGCCAAAACTGAGCCCATCGTCATCGTCGGCGCTGGTGTCTTTGGTCTTTCAACAGCCCTCGAACTCAAGAACAGAGGCTATCAAAATGTCACAGTTCTAGATCGTTATCTCCCACCAGTCATAGATGGAAGCAGCGTCGACATCTCCCGTGTCATTCGCGTCGAGTACGCTGACCCCTTCTATGGCAAAATGGCCCGCGAAGCACTCGACGGTTGGACGGGTCGATACTCTGACCACTTCCACCAGTCAGGCTTTGTGATGCTGGCGGACAAATCTGGAAACTCTTTTGCTGAGCAGAGCAAGACTGCTAATAAGTCTCTGGGAGATACTCTGGAGGAGTATGAGGATGCACATGACATCCGAAAGCAGTTCCCTGCGGTCCAGGCTAAGCTTGATGGTCTAAAGGCGTATTATAACAAGACAGGTGGTTGGGCTGATGCCGAGTCGAGTATACGTCAGCTAGCTATGGAGTGTAGTCTTGCTGGCGTATCCTTTATCACAGGTGCAAGAGGACGGGTTTTGTCATTGCAGTACAATGACCGTAAAGTCACCGGTGTAAACGTCGCCGAAGGAGAACCCATCGCAGCTGCACAAGTCATCCTGGCTACAGGAGCGTGGTCAAACAGACTAGTTCCCATCAGCCATGCTTCATCTGGGTCCGGTCAACCAGTTGGTTTCATCCGTCTAACCCCCGACGAAGCAGAGAAACTCGCAGAAATGCCCGTCATCATTAACCTCAGCACAGGAGTCTTTGTCTTCCCTCCTACACCAAAGACCCACATTCTCAAGATTGCACGCCACGGCTACGGATGGGCGACAGAGTTTGATGCCCCAGACCCTCTGGGCGAATCTCGAAAGGTTTCAACTCCAAAGAGAGATGAGAACAACGCCACTGCGAATTATCTACCCAAAGACGCCGAGGAGGCTCTCCGTGAGGGTCTGCAACAGCTTGTGCCGGAGATTGGTAATCATGAGTGGTTGAGACAGCGTCTCTGCTGGTACTCTGATACACCTGAGGGTGATTTTATCGTGGATCATCATCCTGCTCGTGAAGGAATCTTCCTAGCTACTGGTGGTGCTGGACAGTGAGTTACCTTGATTGAGATACGATGAAGAAGTACTGACACAACGCAGCGGGTTCAAGTTCCTTCCCGTTTTGGGACGATATATTGCCGATTGCTACGAGAACAAGGCTTCTGAGGAGCTTCGATACAAGTGGAGGCTTAGAGCACCAACGGGGAAGGACATGGTGAAGCAGGGTGACGGTAGCCGAAGTGGCCCTCCATTGCGCAAGTTGACAAGGGCTGAACAGGCCAAGCTGTAAAGATGATATTGATGTTTTGTAAATAAATAGATAGATAGATTAGGTGTTTAGTAGTGTGCGGTTCACATTGCTTGGCAACTACGGCATACCAGAACTCGCCAGTACATGTCACGTCTACGTTTACGAATGGCCCCTACGTGGTGCTTTTGTGCTGTATTATATGGGATATGGACGTATGTGTGACATGGAGTACCCCATCGCTTTGGTGACTGACCTGTCAACCAACCTGCTGACATCTCAGCCAAGAGGAGCACATGAGAAAGCATTCTTGACAGTTCCGCGATCATACTGGTCAATCTGCAAATAATGTTAGCCTTTGTTCTGAAGAATGTCTTGTTTGTTTTACTTACGATATCGACAACCGCCGAGTAAGTTCCTGCAATCAAAAAGACGAGGCCCATGATGAAAATGATGATGTTGACAATGGCCGGGAGGATATTCTCACGGCTGTACCATTTGCCTTTCTTGAGTAGCATGAACCACATAACAGCAGGCCAGTACAGCGTGAATCCAGAGTTTAGCAAACTAGAGGTGATGGCGATCAAGTCGCTAAAGAAAGGAATAGCCTCGGCAATGACGAAACCGATCCAGGTAAAGATGCTGATAAGCAACAGCCAAGAAATCCATCCCTTGGGGGTGTTGATGTACTTGGCGATAGAATTCTCGTGGACTCGGCCGTGGATATAACGTACGGCAACGGTTGTGTTGATAGAGCCGCTGATGAAGATAACGGGTAAGGCGACGCCAAAAGCAACCTTTGCGACTGTGTGGCCTGCTGAGAGGAGAGCTGGAGATTTGACATCCACACCAACGAAGGAGTAGATGAGAGCGCCGGTGAGGGTGTAGATGATGATTTCCAAACCGCCGAGCGTCCAGATGGACTTCATGTAGTCGGTAGGCGTATGCATCTCGTCCATGAAGCTGAACTGTGAGATGGAAAAGCTGTAGGCGAAGAAGATATTGCAGAGTGCAATAAAGGCCTGCGCAAAAGTGACATCTTCCTTAGGCCAGGCAGACCAATTGACTGGTTCAGGTGTTTCGGTGGCCCTGATACCGGTGGCGATGATGGTGATGCCGATGGCTGCAATGATGGACACAAAGTCGATGTAGCCCAGAATAGCCACCTCGGCAAAACTAGGAGGCACGGCGAGAAGTACAAGCAGAATGGCAGAGACGACACCCCAGACAAGACTGCAGACGTTACTCTCAGTGAGTGTGGAAAAGGCGATGGTACCCGTCAGGCAATGCGAGGCCGTGAGGAGGAGCAGCTGGAAAGTAACCATGGCTCCAAAGATCTCAGCTCCCCAGCGGCCAAACATGAGACCTCCGGCAGCAGGGTAGTGCTCGACGTGGGGGTACTTGATCTTGACCTGTCCGACGATGTACGAGGTGTAAATGGCGATGATACCGATACCGACAGAACAGATAACGCCGGCGACCATGCCGAGGGTAGCAAAGGCGCCAGGGATGGAGAGCGAGCCGAGGGCAACGGCCTGGACGATGAGGACGATGGTGAGGCGCTTCCAGCCAAGACGGTTGAATTTGGCCTTTCCATCGAGAATCTTGCGCTTCTCGAACTCGGTGACTTCGCCGATCATCTTTTCGCTGGTTGAGTCGTCGTCTTCACGAGCGACGGGGCCTGAGAGGATGTTGTTGTCCTGGTCCTGTCCTTGAGGCGCGTCCTTGGTTTTGGACTTCTTGTTGGCGGCGGCTTCGACCGAGGTAGTAGTTGTGGGGATCATTTTGGATTGTGATTTGTGTTGATTAGTCTATCATTGTCACACAGACAGTTTCCAGTTTCCAGTTCCAATGAATTCTTGTGAGAATATTGAGCTGAGTTGGTGAAGGAGAAGTCAAGGCGGGACCAGGCCAGCTTTGTAGGGCAACAACATGACTCCTCCCCCCCTTTAGACCGACGTCGGACATGGCCTTGGGATTCGATGCTCGTCTTTGAGCTGGGAAGAGGCGAACGAGAAAAAGTTTGTCAGTCCATGTCATGTCACGATCCATGGATGGAGTACAAAGTGGGTTTGTATCGTCTTTCTAGAAGGAAAGCTTCTTTATGAGCCTCTTGGTTGGTTGGATTAGTAACGCTCCACTAACAAGCGAATCAGCTAAGTTTAGTTTAGTAGCTGAGAACTTAGGACTCTGTCTGACAAGACTTTTCTTGGTCGTCAACTATACACTGTCTATCTTGAGTTGTTGTTCCCATAGAGGCAGTCATTACTGGCTATACTCGTATCTTATTTTATTTAGATTTAAATAAACTGAATAACAAGTACGTGTCTTGTTCAGAAGCTCAAATAAACATCCTGGAGAAACAAAACATGCTGGTGACATTTTGTGGATTCTCTTACTCAAAAGTCGGTCCATTTTACCTAATGATTCCCATAAAACTTCAAAGCGGAAGCGGAGGCCCCGAGTCTGTTCTCGCCCCTTGAATGAAATCCATTGTATCTTCAAGACGCGGAGTCGATCGTTTAATAGTAATGCTGGGGAACAGAGTTCACGTTCAGGGTCTAAACTTTATATGGTCAATACAACGGGAGGGATGCATCTGAATGCGGGTGATGGTTTTAATAACGGCTAACGACGGAACTGCTTTTAAAGTATGAGTGTAGTGGTAATTAGCTATATGACTGGTCAGTTACAGAGCCAACATCTCTCTTTGTGCAATTCTCTCCATTTCAACTCAAATCGTGGCTTTTAGGTTGGCTGCGAGATATTTGAGACAATCATTGGACAATGGATAGCTCACATTGCATTGAGTATCTCATGGCAACCGCGAAATTTCTCTCATCCAGCCATCAACCATCATATGTTATCCTACGAATTCACATCTCGTGTAGGTTCATAATAACAGTGCTCATATTGTCTCATAAATCCCAACGCCATCATTATTCGTATCAAACATTCCCTCATTCCCTCATATCCATGCAAACCCAAAACGCCAATCAACAACACAAGCTAAAACTTGGGCATTGTTCTCCTCGTCTTTGACCCCGTCCCATTAAGCAAAAAGTAAACAGGCAGAAACAACAAAGATCCCATAATGCACAACCAAGTACTATACAGCTGCCAAATCTTCCACAAAAAGGGACCTAATCCAGGACACAAGAACTGGATACAGTCGTTGACAGGGTACAAATCTTCCTGGCTGGCGATATAGTACTTCGGGCTCTGTCGACGTGGTTTTCTATCCTCTGGTGCTTCGTCTTCGTCTGAAGATGACTCGGGCGACAATTGGGTGAGTTGCAGAACTGAGACGAGTTTTACTGGTGCTTTGTAGAGAGGCACAAACCAGAGAGCAAAGGTTTGGCGGAGGGAGACGTAAAGAAGGCCACTTTTCTGATCAAATGCTGAAAACTATGAGCGCCGTAAATGTATATTATGGATAGGGTTGCTCACCTGCTGAATCCACCTGGATGTCAATGTGTGGACTTAGAGTACGGTACCATCGGTAGATTCCCAGTATCAATTGGATAGACTCGAGACCGCCTGCAAGAGGGACTTGTCCTTTTGATATGGAGGGAACATGACAAAATGGATGAGTGAATGAGGCGTTGGGTAGAAAGTATTCTCTTAGAGCGGACTCTTGGGTTTCTGGTGTTCCTTGAGTGAGCGACTTGATGACGCCGCCGATTTCTTTGACTGTGGTAGTGTAAGTAGTAGTCAATTGGAGTTGTTATTATCATAACTCTTACCTGGATGTTCCATCTTGAGTTTGTTATGAGTGAGATATTGCTTGGAGGCCACAATGGTTGGTTACTATTCTGTAAATAATGCTTGCTTGGGTGGATGAGTTGGAGTTTGTAGAGTGCGGCGAGGCCTACAAATAAGCAATTGACAAGCTGCGACTGGAATGATCAAGTTATTGTTGTCTCAGTCGTCAATATTACCATCTATATCAATGTATATTCAGCTCAACCTTGGGATTTAAATCATTGACTCGTAGTAGACACAATTGACATGTGAAAGCTTGACGTCATGACAACAACCGTCGAGTTTCACATGCAAACACCAGAAACAGTCTCTATCTCAATATTCCTCACTCTTCAATAATCTCACCAATCGTCACAATCATGCCTTTCAACTCAGGCCTTGTCAATCCCATCTTACATCCTCTCATCTTCCTCTTCCAAATCTTCCAATGGATCACAGCCAAACTCCTCTCGCCCAGACCGCCAAACGAGAATGCGAGGCTGGGACAAAATAGACCAAAAATCGCAGTTATTGGCGCTGGTATCACGGGTGTTACTTCTGCAGCTCATTGTATCGGGCATGGCTTTGACGTTGTGATTTTCGAAGCTGGGTCTAAGGATAATGTAGGCGGTATCTGGAGTGTAAGCAACCACCACCCACGCTCAAGGCTACAAGAGCTAATTGAACACATAGAGAGTCAATGAAACGTCTGGTCTTCAAATCCACTCTTTGATGTATCGCTTCCATCCTTCTGTCCAGTGGAATCGCGGCTATCCTGATCGTCAGCAAATCCTCAGCCAGGTCAGACACCTCTGGGAACGCTACGGACTCAAAGAGCGCACTCGCTTCAACACCAAGATTGATCGTGTTTACCAAGATGAGCAAGGGAGATGGATCATAAACAATCCTTCTCTCGGCCGTTTTGGTGGTGTTATTGCTGCTGTTGGTACTTGTGGTGCACCCAAGATGCCCAAGATTCATGGCATGGACAACTTTAAAGGGCCCATCTACCACTCTAGCGATTTGACTGGGTATGTGCACTTCGGTAGCTCAATAATCAATACTGAATTGTGTATAGAAAAGATGTCAAGGGTAAGAAAGTGGCCATTATTGGCGGCGGTGCTTCTGCAGTAGAGTCCCTCGAATTCGCTTTTACAGAAGAAGCCGCCCAAGTAAGCATCCTCTCCCGCTCAGACAAGTGGATTATTCCTCGCAACATGTTTGTCGATGCTCTTCTCAGCTTCAACATATTCGGCCACGAGACAGCTCTATCCTTCATACCTGAGTTCTTCCTTCGCAAGTTCTTCTATAGAGATCTCGAGAACATCTCACCTATCAAGAGTCATGGCTTGTTCATGGAGACTCCCATGGTCAACTCCGACATTATGGATAAGCTACGCGAGGGCAAAGCTGAATGGATCCGCTGTGATATCGACGAGTTTATCTATCAAGGAGTTCGCGTTAATCGACGTGCCAAGGGTGTTCCCCAGGGGGGTCCTGGCCATGAAGAAGTCGTTGACGCAGACGTTATCGTCATGGCAACTGGTTACAAGAGACCTTCTCTCGCATTCCTTCCCGATGATTGCTTCACAGAACCTTACCCACCGCCCAACTGGTATCTCCAGACATTCCCACCATCGCACCCTTCCGTCTCAGCCATCAACTGCACCTACGTCAACGCCATCGGGACAGTCGGTAACTGGCATATTGGTATCTACACGAGAATTCTTCTCATGTTTCTCATGGACCCCTTGTCTCGGCCCAGTCCGTTTTGGATGCAGCGTTGGATCGACTTGACAAAAAATCTCAAGCTTACCAGCCCAACTGGCGCTTTTGACTTTTTCACTTATCTGGAGCTTCTGTGGTGGTTCTTCTTTTGTGTTGTCATCAACCCTTTTCGATGGAAGTGGGCCATCTTTGTCTTTTTTGGCATCGGTTTTGGACTTCCCCAGGCGGTGGTGAGTCAAGAGGAGAGAATCACCAACGGAAATGGATACCATGCTAGAGACGAAGGGACAAGTCTATAACTCGTCTCTCCCACGACTCAACTCATACCATCACAACTGGACAATTGAAATCACTAGATAAGGGCATATATATTGGTAAAGCCATAATTTCACCAATTGTGCGACACCATCGTGATTAAAATCGATACTGCGTGATGTACTATTGAGGGAAAACACAGCTATCTACAGTTCCATTGATTCTTTGACAACAGCTATTTGGGACCAGGAACCGGAATAGCTCCGATCTGGGCCATCATTCCAAATATATCCGGAAGGCCACGTTCTTCAACGATCTTCCCGTCAGCGAATTTGTATATGTCCATAGCCTGTGACCGAACTTGTTTGCCAGACGCAGGGAACCCAAAGAATTCTCCTTGATGAGTGCCGGTAATGTTAAATCGTGCAACAATAGTATCCTTCTCGACAACAGTCTCCTCTAGGGACCACTGGATATCAGGATAGGCGGATCGCATCATGCCGAGGATCTGCATATAGCCACCAAGCCCTTTAAGAGGTTCGCTGCCGAAAGGGGCGTGGAATATAGCTGATTCAGAAACGACTTCTTTGCCTATGGTTTCGTCGCCCGTGTTGATGAACTCAATAAATCGGGCCATTCTGTCGCGCAGATCCTTTGCTATAGTCAGTATTGCCAACCAAGTCGGACGTTATATCTAGTGGGGACGAACCTGGGGATTGCTGGGGGTTTCATTCGGCCTGGTTCAGTATTAGCTGAGGTGATCACAATGGCAGCATCTTGAGAGGGAGTTACTAACCTGTCCATTGCGTAATTGGTATGTATGACTGAAGAGGGACTAAATGTTGTGATTGACACGAGCGTGAGATAATTGGAGCAGAGGGCTTGAAGAAATGAAGTTATATATCTTGCGAGATGTCGACACCTTCACTCTGCGTTGATTTAACTGTATGTTGCGTGTTCGAGGTGGCTCTTAGTTAGAGATGAACATCACTTTTATACACACGTGTATATATAGTTGTATTTAACCTTATTATGTAACCGATCGCTCCTCGGATCGTGACGTGCAGTACGGAGTGTTAGAGTCATTGCCGCCAATGATGGCCCTCGTTGGCCATTTTCACGGTAGATATATTATAAATCAAACAGCTTTAGTAATCAATTGTCAGTTATGACTCAGGAAACAAGCTTCACCTGCATTTCTTCGAAACGTAGCGGGATATAAAATGCATTCGGAAAGTCGAGGTTGATCCGTAGCGGGGAAGCATTCCCGCGGGAACATGATGAGGGGAGCAACACTCTTATCGGGTTGTTATAGTGAATCTCGAGGTTGACATCTAGACTGATACTTCTCTCCATGAGTGATTACGATGGAATCTCTTCATAATCCCAGAGGCTTTGCCAATGTTAAGCGCCATCACAGAAAGGACCAAAGAACTTAAGATTGCTGAAAAAGAAGCGACAACATTCAAGGATGAGCTACGGGTCACACTGCCTTCACATATCAGACCTGTAGACATCATACTGTTCTCAAAGGTTGTGGAAATGTTCTTTATAGAGCGACGTGGCGCTTGTATTTAGTTATTCGTAAAATTCATTAAGTCTCTAACTCCCCCAGTAGTCCTCCTCCTACACTGCTCGACCATATGTCACGACAGTTTCCCTACTGACATCAATGCCATTAAAACTGTGACTCCGCTTAGTACTAAAGCTAACAGCTGCTGGCTCAGGCTTCTGTGTCAAAGAAGGACAACGATCGGCCACGCTCTCAAAGCTTTCGGCATCTTGCCTGAATCCATCCGAGTCGACAGCAACACCCTGCTCAGGATCCCTGTACCATAGACGTGCCTCTTCATCTTGAGGACCATCTGACTTTCTGTGAGATAGCTCATATGAGTTGATGACGTTTGGACAGTCGCTTCCCTTCTCCTGATTGTTGGAGCTGTTCTTGGGAGACTTGTCCTGGGAACGAATCGTCGAGTGGATAAGGAAGGGGATGTAGCGCTTGAAGAAGGGCTTGAGCGCTGGGATACAGATGACGACGATGCTCAGGTTGACCTCGATGAAGCTGAGCACGATCTGCGGTGGTAGGTTCCAAGTGTAGTCGTAGCTCTTGATCATGGGAAGGGTGATGAACAGTCGTCGGAGGGTAACACCAATGATGGAGCCTCCTGTCGCAAAGAGGAGCGCGAGACCGAGCTTCTGACGCATGGGAACCTGCAAAGGCTGGACGATCCGGAAAGGGATGATCATGAGAAACAGGTCCATTGCAACACTGCAGGAGATGAGAAAGATAGCAAGGATGCTTAGATCAAGGCACTTATCCTGCTGGAGTGGGTCAAATGTCGCAGTTATAGGCCAGCATCGGAAGACGATGAGCAAGACGTAGGTCAAGCTGTAGGCGCCCACCAGAGCGATGCAGAAGTAGACGGCTCGGCGGACGAGTTTGTCGATGGAGATTCGGAGGTAGAAGGTGAGGACGGAGAGCTTGGAGAGACTGACGCTGGCGCAGTAGAGGAGGTTCGATGCAGTACTGTACTGCCCGAACTTGGGGACGTAGGGTCGTATAGGAACATCCCATGTGTGGTTTCCAACGCCAACTTCTATGACTGCTTGATATTAGATAAATGGATAATCTCAAAGACAGAACAGGGTTCACATACGCATAAGTGCCATGCCTAGAAAGCCAAAAGAGAAGATGAGACTTGCTATACAGAAGTCTGTCCGAGTTAGCATGATCATTTTTGCAAAAGTGACAGAATAAACACTTACAGTCATCAACTCCTAGATTACCCTTGACCACAAACTTCCTCGTGAGAATTCGAATAATGACAATGATGAGCGCAACACCAGTTGTCGCTACCCCAGCGGGCAGGACAGCGCCAGCACTGCTCGGAGGGTTATCCATGACTCTAGTATATCCCGGTGGAGGCTCCGCGAGATACAGAGGAGGAATCATGGGGATCAACATAGGAGGCGCCATGACGAAGGAAGCAGCTCCTTATAAGGTGAAGGACGATCGACGCCAAGGGGATACAGTAATGAACAAAAAAGTAAAAGCGGCGTAGTGGTGATATGCAAGTTTATTTTTTTTAATATAAATAAATGGGCACGGTAAGACATGCAGCAGTAGCACGACTCGCAATGGGGATGAGAATAGGGAATATCTTGGGACGTGCAGAGCTTCTCTTTATATATTGGACAAGGAGCAAGGTTGTAAAACAAGAGGCTAGACTTTTCCACCTCCACCGTGATACAGATACTGAGTCTACAGACAAACAGGACTGGGATTCTGTTCGTGTCTAATCCCTCTTTTCTTACGACATGGTACACAATCTCCATTCTGTCACAGCGAGTCTACATAGCCGAGCAAGTAGTCCAGGAAATGGGTCGACGTAAAGAGGGAAAAATGACATCTCACTTACAAAAAGGAGAATAGGACAAGGTAGAGAACAATCAGAGGCGAAAAGAAGAAAGGAAAAAGAAAGGAAAAGGAAGAGGCTACAGAGACACCTCTTATTGCTTTTGCTTGTCTGTTGCAGTTATCCATTTCGCAGCGTCCTCGTTTGAAATAGTATTGCAACCCTGTCTATAAGCGAGCCTTGGCACCCATGTCAAACAGAAGAGAGATGGCTCTCGGTTAGATGTGGGGGAGACAAGAAGGAGACGCTGTTCAGTAGCTAATTGATCCATCGTGAACTCGTTTTGTATCCTTGAATAATCCCCTGTTGAAGAGTTCAGTTCCGCTGTGGATAGGTATCAACTCTGTTCGGAAGCAACACGATGTTTTGAAGATTTCAGAAGCTGGCGAAAAGAAAATATATATTGTATGGCCTCAATTTTATAGGTGAGCCAGTCAAGACGCTGTGTGTCTCACCGGTTTGTTTCTTCAGCACCCGGCTGTCAAGAACCCGGTCTTGAGATATCTGTCACTGCAGCAATCACAGTAACCGACCAACTGCAGATAGGATACCAAGAAGGCTGAGGTTTCACTGCTCATCTCACGTGAGTCGGCTTTCGCGTTGATGGGTGGACTGTCTTGTATGTGATGCGTCACGGGAGTTGGTGGTATCCCGAATGGATACAACATGGTTGTGGAGGATCTACTCTTGTGGTGGATAACAACAGTACCTGGAACCCATTGGCAGTACAAGACTAGGGATTTGGACTATTGATGCGTGTCACGTTTTTCTTTTTCCCTTCGGAGGTCTTCCATATCTACAGTATGTCGCCGGTTGATTGCGTGTTCACAAGTGTTGCTTCTTTGGGTCTTTATTGAGGGATCTTCATCAGTCACCTCGGAAGCATTGTCATGATAATTGGTGTTTCAAGACCTGGACTGACTGTCCTATAGACAGTAGGTTGGATTAAAGCTGATACAAGTTCAGACGAAAGAGCCCGATATAGATAGACAACTCGCTACCAATATGAGCAGTCTCCCAGGCCATCAACTATCATGATAACTCATCACTTGTCCAAAAAACTATTCCCTCGTCTTGCATCTCGAGTCTTTCGGCTTACAACTGCCAAAAGCGGTTACAGTCGAGTAGCTACCACCTATTTTTCCTTTCTTTTTCCTCTTCTAGTCAGCATTTTGTCCACCCCTGTAATGGATCTGGATGCATTGACACACTCGATCTTGAATGGCTCTTGGCCTTCCAACTACCCTGTTCCTGGTTTGTAGATGCGAGACACGATTATTCTACTGCACAGACGTCTCCCATTAATTTTGTTTACATATTAATCTATCTCGATCTTGGTGGGATGCGAGTTGCTGGGTGATCTCACGCTTTGACGCTGTACTTTAGCCTAACTGCCGCAGGTTGAAGAATATCGGCAATGCTATAGATTGTCGATCTGATATATTCCAGGTTCTAGACGTCATTGAGATAGCCGATCAAAAGTCATAGTTGTTTCGCTATGGAAGTCGGTCATTTGGCAGGAAACGAGGACATCCACAATCGTTCCGAGGGACTACGCTTTTTTACTGATACGAGACTGGGTTAATCATTCAACTGGGTACGCGAGACACGAGTGCCGTACAGAGTAGCAGTTGTCTCTTCCTCCGAGGAGATCGCCAAAACAAAAGAGGTATAGTTATACCGAGGCCACAAAGGTTGGGTCATGTCATGATAGACTTGGCGGTGGAAGACAAAAAGCAAATAGAACATCCCATCAATTGAGTGAGCTGACATGCTGCCAAGCTCAAAGCCACCAACACAAATAGCTCTATGGTTGCATGCAGGTACAATCGAAGACAATGTCTCAGCCCTTTCTATGCGCATTAATATTAATATCACTTCACAGCATATTTCTTCAAATATCATGATCTGTTTCTCGGCGTTTCACTTGCTCTTCATTCAACAATTCTCTGAAAAACTCACGATCTAGAATCAAGTCTAGATCTTGCATGGACAACGAACCGTTGATCAAACCGCCACGGCCCGCTCCAATAACCCTTGCCAAAAGCCGTTAGAGAACTGAGAATGGCTTAGCCTTATGTCGACAGTAGTTCCTCGTGAGAAGTGAAGACAGAACTCGAGACTCGCTATCACTCGACCCAGGGTCCATGCTGATAACAGTGACATTTGCTTTGTTTCCCTGACTTCATAAACTCGAGACATGTCACTCTCACTGATCCTCCATGTCAAACTTGCTTCAACCGGTATGAAAAGACCCAAGAAATATGTCCTGTCATATTCTATACCCACTTTCCTCGCAACTATTCCTCGACAAGGAAACCCCTGCCAGTAAATGCCGCCATGAAATGCATCATGTTTGTCATATTTGATATCAAACCCGTTTTATCCGTCCGTATTCTGTCCTTGACCTTGCCACGTCGAAATGCCATATGCACGATCGAATCTGGTTAACAAAACCGTTGCGATCGATTGCAGGAACTCGACGAGAACGAGTACATATACTGGCACGTGGGCTGCAAAATGTCTCGTGGCGAGAACCCCCAGCTAGTAGATTTCATATATCAGAAAGACCAGGGCCATGCAGCTTACGAGAAGTTCCAACTAACTTGACAACAACCCTTGACGAACTAAACTTGGGTAAACAATCGCACCTCTTGTTCAGAGTACTATTCCTATTCACCTCATCCACTGTCGTGAAAAGATCTAGCCCTTGAAGAATTCTCTTCACCTGTCTCCTACTCTCGCTTGCCGGTGGAGAAAGAGAAAAGTCCAATTGATATGTCATGTTTCAGCTTCTACGAGTAGCGAGGGCCTCGCTCGGCTTTTCGCTATTATACACGGAACGTGTTGACGCTTTGACAGCACCACTTTTGACGAAACTAAGGAATTACCGGGATACGTTACGAACCAACTAGTGGAATTGTTTGACCCTCAGGAACCGTCAAGATCTACACATGTAATGTATCTGAAGCCACCAGATCGACTTGTTCATGCACGGTTGTGAATCAAGTTTATCACGGGTCTGCAACAAGTTGATTCATGATGCGTCGCTCGGACATACAAGTTCACACCTAATAAGTCTGAAACTCGAGGTTCTGTATCCAATGTCGTGATGCAACAAGCTATCCTCTGGAGTATTAATATCTACAGCCCACTGCTAATGTACAGTTCTCGTCATATACCTCATTGGGGTTTCGTCTACCTGAGCTCACTCTCACATCTAACACGCAACATATAGTATAAACAGTTCGTAATGCATCATGCTTCCCCATCCCGTCTCATTTATTCCATGGCCAGTGCAGTTCATATAACGTAACCCGCCCAGTCAAAAAACTTCTCATTGGCTTCCAAAAGACACAATCCCGTTTACTCCGGTCTAGACAGCGTCTTCTGTTCCTACTGCCTCGTAACCTCCACGATCTCGTCGACCCGTGATTGTCATTAAGCTTGGACTCTCGTACATAGCACTGTAATCGACTCTCTCGCCACCAAGAACTGCAGATCCATTCTCTCGTTGTCCAAAGATGGGGGCGGGATCGCACCAAAAGTCTTTGCAGTTGGTGATGCAGCCCTTGCTGTAGGGGTTCTTCTTCTTGCGCTTGTTCTTGCCAGACACGGCACCACGTCCGGTGATGGTCTCGATGAATGGATCGACACCCAGAGTACGGCTCAGTGACTTGAGCATGCCACCCTTGTGCTTGTGAGAGTGAGCAGCAGGGGGGCCTGTGGTAGATAGAGACGGGTGGTTGGGATCGAGAGGCGCGCCAGTAGATGTGAGAGCGGTGATGTTGGTGCCATCACGGATACCAAACATGTTCTCATACGTGGTCATAGCCCGGGCGACCTGGATGAATTGAGTGAACAAAAGCATGGTAACCCAAAGCAGTTGCAGAGTGATCCAGATAGCCAGGATCGAGGTGTATGAGTCGGCGTTGATGTACTTGCAAAGGGTAGGGCTAAGAACATTGCAAGTTTCTGAAGCATTCTTGCTGACAGTGTCAAAGTCTGGAAAGAATATTAGCATCCTTTACTGCGCACTTAATAATCCGAGAAGCTTACAGTAGTACAACAGAAAGTCGTATGAGACGATACCCATAGTAAGTGAAATGAGGTAGAAGAAAAAGTGTCGATGGTTGTTGATACCGACACAGTTGTACACCCACGGGCAGTGACTGAACCAGTTAGTATGACATAAATCCAACCAAAACAGACTACTTACTGGTCATGTTTGGCAACGCATCGCTGGCAGCGACGACAATGCTTGCTTCGAAGAGGCGTCTGAATCATGCACGTAACACAAAAGTTGGTCTCATCGTATTTCCACTGAGCAAGGAGCTCATCAATAACAGCTTTCTGCTCAGCAATGCCGTTCATCTTGGGAACAAAACCGGGGTCGTATCTCATGCTGGCAATGTAGAAATACACTGTAAAGCCGAAGAAGAGGGCAAAAAGGAGGTTGAGCAGGCCATGGCCCTTGCCTTCGCTTGCACCGAGTGTTGTCGCAAAGAGGACTGTCGTCAACCAATTGACACCGGTCCAGAAAAGTGTAGCAGCAAAGATGCCAGTTAACCAAGGCTACAATGTGTCAGTGGGCATTCGTGACAAAAAGATCCATCGTTACATACCGTCTTGTGGAAATGTCGCATATCTGAAGGCGCATATTCCAACACTTGCTGAGCAACCCACTGAATAGCATAAACAGCAGCAATTCCAAGTGGCGCACCAATATACACAGGCGCACTCGACATAGCCACGAGCATAGCCCATACCAAAACAAATGGCCAAAAGAACAAAAACCTAGTAACAAAAGTCCTCTTGTCCTTTAAGAAGTAGCTAGCACCAGGCCAAGGAGGCACCGCGGGGTGACCATCCTCATCGAAACCGCATTCTGTCAGGGCTCTGTGCCAGGCGACTTCGGTGTTGAGCTCCTTGGCCGTCACAGAAGGAGTCTTGCCCGTCTGTGTCTTTGCAAATCGATCGGCACCGTACTCGATAAGCTTGAGAATGCACCCAGGACTTCCTTTAACCAAAGCCCAATGCAGCGCGGTGAAGCCTTGTTCGTCGGTCGCGTGGACGCTTGCGCCCCAGCGGAGGAAGAGATCGACGCATTGGGGAAAGCCCTTGTAAGCAGCCCACATCAGCGCCGTGTGGCCAAAGGTGTCGATGACATCGACGGGAATTCCCTGGTGCAGAAGGAGGACCAGGAGAAGGACGTTGCCATTGAATGTCGAGATGTGGAGGGTGTTGTAGCCTTGGGCATCGGTGACGAGAGGGTCGGCGCCGTGCTGAAGAAGCAGATTGACGGTATAGTAATGGCATCGCTGGGCTGCCCATTGAAGGGGAGTTGCGATGGATTCGCCGCCTTTTCTGTTGATTTCGGCGCCGTGTTCGATCAAGAATTTGCACATTGCATATTGATTGTTAATCGCAGCCCACTGCAAAGATTGGTCAGCTCATCCTCGTCTTCCGCAACTCGTTGTCGCGTCGTTCAGCACTCACATGTAAGGGTGTGATACCCTCATCATCATGGTAGGTCGCATCGTACTCGCCCGACTCGAAGAGCTTCTCCATGGCTGGTACGTCTCCTACGCGGGCCACCTGCATAATATCGTCCTCTTGGGTCTGGGCATCTCCCGGCAGACTGCCCATCTCAACCTCGCTGTTGAGCTTGGGCGTAGCAGCATTCGCCTTTCCCGACATTTGAATTGGCGCGGCTGATCCGCCTGATGTACTGGTTGTGTTTATGCTCGCCATGGCGATTGTGCCCATAGGCTAAGGTTTTCTCTTTCGTGCGACGTAGGTTGTGATAGGTAGTAGTTTCACGTGGGGAGGACAAGATGGACAAGCTCGATGGGCAAGACAAAATATGATTGAAAAGAAGAGTCGGTTTATTCGTACAAGATAAACATTATCAATCAGATGGAGCGTTGAACGTAAGAAAAAAAAAGAGAAACAGCGAACAAGACAAGGAGAGAAAAGTAGAGGCCGGATCAAACTGGCTTGGCTGAGTCTTGGCTGAATTTTGAAGCCCCAGACCAGGAGACAGCGCGTGGAGTAAGGCCTACGTATTACCTAGAAGCCGTGATGCCGAGCGCGGCTGAGCTTAGACCCTCTTCTTCATCCTCTTCCCCCTATGGAGATAGCCGTCCGCCTTAAACTCTACCTACCGGCAGGCTACTAAGGCTATTAAAGCTAGCATTTAATTGCAGAGACAGGGTCTTCTTGTGGCTGATTACGTCCCCCATCTCCCTTTAATCCTATTTCTGTTATAGTGCCACTTAAGCCATTGGCTGCAACGTATTTGATCTTCTGTGGCTGAGGCTGAGACAGGCCTGCCCGGTCTAGGAGCTCTCCGGTGGGCTGGACAGATATTCGTATCCATATCCCACAGGCCACAGCTTCTACCAATTTGACAGCAAACGTTTTTGCTTTGAAGCTTGCAACGTCATCTTAACGATCGCAATTAACTACGAGAATACAGTTAAGCCTCCCCAGGTTTCTCTCGTCCCTTGCATCGGCTCATCCGGCCTTGATACAACCTCGCGACATCTACAGGCGCCAATCGGTGCCGCACTTCCGCTCACCATGGTCAACTTTGTCGAGGTCGTAGAGGCCATCATGACCCCCTCGCTCACCACCATCATTATTGGCGCTCTCATCGTCATCGGTGCTCCCATCATTCTTCACCTTCTCCTGGCCTCCTCGAAGACATATACCGTCCCTCCCAGCGTTCTCCTCGTCGGTCCTGCCAACTCTGGCAAAACCTCACTTCTCACGCTGTTTGAGCGCGGCGCCACTGGTACCGAGACGCACACTTCCCAGGTGTCGCACGATGTCGAGCTCAACGCTTCCACCGACTCTGAGCACAAGCACTCGTACCGCAACCACGATGTCCACGACGGCACCTACACCAAGTTTCTGCTCATCGACACACCCGGTCATGGCAAGCTGCGAAACGTCGCTGAGGCCAAGCTGAACCGCACCGAGAAGCTCAAGGGTGTTGTTTTCGTCGTGGATGCTGCTGCTATTGGAGAGCCCGAGGTTCTTGCGCCCACCGCTGCGTACCTCTACGATGTCCTGCTGTTCCTACAGAAGCGCGCTACCAACACCAAGACCAAGACTTCGATCCCAATTCTCATCGCCGCCAACAAGATGGACCTCTTTACTGCGCTTCCATCAACCCTTGTCAAGACCAACCTGGAGGCTGAGCTGACGAGGATCCGTGCTTCGCGAAGCAAGGGCCTTTTGGATTCGGGTGTTGGATCTGACGATATTGGTTCAGAGGAGCAAGATTCTTGGCTGGGCGAGTACGGCTCTTCAAAGTTTACTTTCAGCCAGCTCCAAGAGTTTGACATCGATGTCGATGTTCTCCCTGGAAACGTCACTGGCGATGGCCCTGGTGCGGACAAGTGGTGGTGGTGGATTGCTCAACGCATATAAGCGACGAAACGGTCACAAGCAGGAGGTTCAATTGGATGACACAATTATATTAATGACATTTTTAATTTACGTAGAAAATTCCCGCCGCAAATGCCATGTAGATGTTGAGTCTACCGCCCAAAAATGCAGTCTATCAAACAAACTTATCCAAATAATCCATCTCTTTTTCTAAAAGGTATCCTGGAACGCCAGACGTGAATGTCGTTGAAAACATGAGTACTCGTTCCTATCCTCTCGCGAGGCTCTTCTTTCTTTCTCTACAACTTCTTGTTGATCATCCATGTGAGGAGGTCAACCTTTGTGACGACAGCAATGGGCTTGGACAGAGACTTGGAGTCGCCCGACTCTTCGGTCACAACGGCAGCACTGTTCCACTCGAAGAACTTGCTGAGGGTGGTGAGGGGTGTGTCCTTTGTGATCTCGACAAACTGCCTGCGCTTGCCGGGGTTGATGGGGGAAGCGAATTCGCGGGGGTCAGTGACGATCTCGTCGAGACGAGCGAAATCGAACATGACATCGGACACGGAGCTCTGGCCTGTCGCGCGGCCGCTTGAGATGTAGCTCAGGAGGTTACCGAGGGTGACGAGACCGACGAGCTTGGTTCCGCTGGCGGAGAGGACGGGGAGCTGGTCGAAACCCTTGTCGCGCATGGTCTCGATGGCCTCGGAGCAGGTAGAGGTGGCACCGACGGATGTGACGGGCTTGAGGCGCAGAGCAGCAATGGTGGCGCCCTCGTAGGGGTCAGAGTTCTTCTTCTCGCCGTTACCGTTGACAGTGGACTCGACTCCGTTGACGGGGAGGAGGTTGTTGGCGGCGAGCCAGTCGTCGTCGGCGAACTTGGAGAGGTAGCTTCGGATGCTGTCGGGAAGGACAACAACGACGACATCGCCCTTCTTGAAGCCGTATTCCTTGACAGCGAGGAGCATAGCGGCCATGGCGGAACCAGAGCTGCCTCCGACGAGAAGACCCTCCTCGGAGATGAGTCGGCGAGCAAGGTGGAAAGACTCTCGGTCATCGGTCTTGTACCACTTGTCGACGATGTGCTGGTCGAGGACATCGGGGATAAAGTCGTATCCAATACCCTCCACCTTGTAACCCTCGTTGACGTGCTCTTGGTTCAGGAGCTCGGGCAGAGCAAGGATACTGCCGTGGGGATCGGCAGCGATGACCTTGATGTCCTGGTTGTGCTTCTTGAGACCGCGAGCAATACCAGTGATGGTACCACCGGTACCAGCACCAGCAACGAGAGCAGTAATTTTACCACCGGTCTGCTCCCAGATCTCCTGGGCGGTACCGAACTCGTGGGCGTTGGGGTTGTCCTTGTTGCTGTACTGATCGAGGATGTGGGCGTTGGGAAGCTCCTTTTCGAGACGTCGAGCGACACCGATGTGAGACTCGGGGGCGTCCCAAGCAGCCTGTGTAGGAGTACGGATGATGGTGGCGCCAAGGGCACGGAGGACGGAAACCTTTTCGGCCGACATCTTTTCGGGAAGGGTGATGATGGTCTTGTATCCCTTGATGGCACCGACGAGAGCCAAACCGATACCACTGTTTATAGTCAGCAAAGTTGTGATGGTATGATTAGCAGTGAATCTTACGTGTTTCCACTGGTAGGCTCGATCAGAGTATCACCAGGCTTGATTCTGCCGCTCTTCTCGGCCTCTTCGATCATGCGCAGAGCGATTCTATCCTTGACGCTACCACCAGCGCTGAAGAGCTCTGGCTTGACGTAGACATCGCACTCGATACCCAGCGACTGGGGGATCTTATTGAGTCGGACAAGAGGAGTGTTGCCGATGAGTTCAGTCGCGGAATGGACTGTAGCAGCGCGAGGCAAGACGTGAGGAACCTGAGACGCCATGATTGCTGGTTTTGTAAGTTGTATAGAAGAGGAACAGAGAGAAACAAAGGGAAAAAAGAAAAGAAGACCACTTTATTAATTAAATTTAGAAAAAAAGCACGCCACGAGACGAAGCGATTGTTTGCTGTGGCGGGGCAGAAGCGGTATGACAGACAGAAACTCAACTTTTTTGCCCCGCCAATGCCGAGATTATCCTGTGGAAACCGTTCTAGAACCGGGCTAGAAAAAGACCTGATTCGGTAGGCGGTGAGTAGCATAAAAAGCCGTTAGAGTTACCCGGTAGCTTATCGCCAAAACTTAAGCTTAATGGGTCTTCAGATGTTTAATTGATGAGGCTTGATGATTTACATGGTTAATAATAGAACCAGTGTCTTGTGTTTTGGAGTCCAATCAGGCGATGGTTATACTACTAAAATGATATCATGAAACTGTCTGACCAAATCACGTCATTGTGTTCCATTGCAGAGCACTCTCATGAGCAGACTGTGATCTGGATACCTGAGCATCAACAAGACTCCAGCCATCTATTTCCCACCCATCACGTATCTTTCGTATAGTCTACTTCATCCCAGTAAGCAGACTATCTCCCTTTCACAATAACTCATCATCTCTTTTCAAAAGTCCTTGACCACTTTACAATAGTTCCTCCCGCCACTTCCACCACCACCTATCACCATCGCCCCGGTCCTGGCTTCACCCCCGCATTTGTTTATCCTCCCTTGTAGATCTTATCTCGGCGAGCTGTCTATCAACATGGGTTGTGAGCACCAGTCGATGCCAAGACTTTTGTGTACTACGACCTGCCAATTTCGCATCCTGTGCCGATAGGCTAAGTCCAAGCTAGACAGAAGCTGGTGTTGCCTCTTGGAGTAGAGATGACGAGTGATTGAGCATTGTAATTGGTCTATCTACTCTGCGATGGCTCGCTCGGGAACATAGTTGCGTGCATTCTTTTACCTATATAACGGACCGTCTGTCGCATTGTTTCTGATACAAGTCATTGTGGCCCAATTGGTTAATCAATCATGAAGTTCTTCAATGCCTTGCTCTACGGAGCTCTCCTCTTCTCAGAGGTGTCAGCTACCAAGAAGTTGACAGCCAGCCAAGTCGAAGGCGACATTAAAAAGTCCAAGTAAGTAAAACGGTCTCTCATTCAATCGGCAGACCTAACGGATATAGACTTCGAAAGACTCTTGTGGACCTCAACAACATCGGCAAGAAGCACGGCGGCAACCGAGCCTTTGGTCTCCCCGGCTACAAGGCCTCTGTCGACTACATCTACAAGGAACTCAAGAAGCACAAGAAATACCTCGACACTCATATTCAACCCTTCAACTACACCTTTGAGCAGACGAGGGATATTCAGGTGCGAGGACCTGACGGCGAGGATGTCTATGTCATCACTCTCATCTACAACGTCGGCACACCTGCTGGTGGTGTGACTGCTCCTCTGGCCCTTGTGCCAATTGACGACACGCGCGGATCTGGATGCTTCGCCGACCAGTGGGAGGGTGTTGATGCCAAGGACAAGCTCGCTCTCGTCAAGCGTGGTTCATGTGCCATCTCAGACAAACTTAAGCTCGCAAAGAAGGCTGGTGCTCGTGGTGTTATTCTTGTTCACAACGCTCCTGGTGAGGGTATCACCAGCGCTACACTCAGCGCTGAGAACCTGGAGCTTATTGTTCCTGTTGGTGTCATTCCTCAGGAGGTCGGAACAGCTTGGAGGAAGCGCATTGAGGGTGGCGAGTCGCTCGAGGTCACTTTGCTGGTGGACTCGTTCTATGAGACCCGAGAGACCTGGAACATCATTGCTGAGACAAAGCAGGGTGACCCTAAGAATGTTGTCATGATGGGTGCTCATCTTGACAGTGTCCAGGAAGGCCCAGGTATCAACGACGATGGCAGTGGAACAGCTGGTATCCTTGAGATTGCCAAGTCTTTCACTAAGTACACTGGTTACAAGAACAAGGTCCGCTTCGCTTGGTGGGGTGCCGAAGAGTGAGTAAACCAACAACTCAAAAATTTGCCATTGACTGACACGATATATAGGAGCGGCCTTGCTGGATCTTACTTTTATGGCGAGCAGTTGACTGAGAAGGAAGCCGACAGCATCCGATTCTACTTCAACTACGACATGATCGGTTCTCCCAAGCCCCAGTACTGGGTACAAGCCAGCAAGCCCGCCGACAGAGTCGGTGGAGATATCCTCGCTGCTTGGCTTCGCAAGAAGGGCAAGACCGTTGAGTGGGAGTAAGTACCAGCACCGCATCATAAAAAATCATGATACTAACAATAAACAGGGAGTTTGGTGAATCTTCCGACTACGCCGCCTTTATCGCCCTCGGAATCCCCTCATCCGGCATCTTCACCGGCGCCGACGCAGATACCGACCCGTGCTACCACTTGGCCTGCGACACCATCGACAACATCCACTGGGATGCTCTCACTCTCAACACCAAGACTGCCGGTCGCGCTGCTGCTCAGTTTGCGCTCAGCCTCAAGGGTGTTCCTGCGCGTGACAAGACTACTCCTAACCCCAAGAACAAGAGGGCTATTGCTGCGCGTTTTGAGCTGTGGCAGAAGAAGAGGACGCTTGCTAGCAACTCGCACAAGTGCAACCACAAGACCAAGGAGGTTGTTTAAGTGTGGGGGAAGTCAAGTTTGGGAGAAGAGTTGAGATAAGTGATGATGAGATGAAACGATGATGAATATTCGTGTATATAGTATATTCAAATGGTTGAGTATTATTTTTTCACTATTAAATATTGTTTTATGCATTACTTCGTGACTCGTAAGGGAATGCCCACTCGCTCATGCCATCATAAACACTATCAGTCATATGCTTCCTTTGATCCATCTGCCTCCCCGACTTGACAAGCGACAACTGTGTCTGTCACTCATAATAACTCATTCATATCTCAAAGCCCATTCACAACGTGATTCATTACCGATAAGTTCGGGGAAGATTTGAAGCTGCCCTCCTAGGATTGGGAATCGGAATCGCCCTGTAAGTAGGAAACTTTGGCCCTCCAGGAACCTGCTCTCTTTGCGCAGCTGGAGGCGGATACTGCACCGGCGTCGGCCTCGGAATAGCAACAGGCACAGGCCTCGTCCAGCCCTCATGTGGCATCACAACCGACCAATCATCTTCCGAACCAGAGTAGCTGCGGTAACTCCTCCGTTTCTTGACTTGCTTCTTTGGTCGACGACAGCAGCAGCATATCACGACGAAAGAGAGGAGGAAAAACCCAACGACTGCTCCGACGATGGCCCCGATTTCAGCACTGCTGAGACCATCGCCGCTATGCTGGGATGGGACTGCGACGGGACGGTCCGTGGCTGCAGCCGTTACCACACCTAGTGTGACGTACGTGGTGTAAGTTGTGGAGGGCAGCTCAACCGTCTGGGTTATAACTTGGGCCTCTTGGCGGATGACCATGTGGGGAACGACCATAGTGAGACAAATGTGAAGAAGTGAAGGTATTCACAGAAAAGTGCAAAAGAAAAAGAAAATATTCGGGGGCCGTACAGCCTTATTTACAGAGAAAAACAAGACTTCTTACTGCAATGTCTCACACAACAGGCAACCATCCTGCGAGACATGTAGTCTGCTGATGCTGCTGCTGTTTGGTCCCACGGTTATATCCAGCCGTTTAAGATGGACCCCAAAGACATTTGCACCCCGAAACTGGAAATTCCAAGATGCTGTATGAGATGACTAACCCCGTTGGTAGAGAAAAACGACCCTCGATGTAACTGTATCTGTGTGCGTTGAATGGTCAGTTGGTCTATGTTGACCAATAGTAACAAGATTGTTGAAGAGGGGGTGTGGTGATGCAGGCTGAGCCAGGCTGCCAAAGCTAACAAAGATGACTGCGTCGATTTTGCCTTTTTTGCGTTGTTTTTGTCTTTTATTTCTTGATGTTGTTTGTGTCTCATGGTTCGCAAATGGTGTTTATAGGCAGTGTCGTATGTTGATGACCGTATCTGTGATAGGTGTTGCTAGCAAAGTACCGTTGATAATGTAACTTACAACGATAACAAGGTACGGATAGTCTGAGCGTTTGAGATGAAGATGAAAGCATCGAGCCACGCTTACTGATACTTTGCTGGTGCACTCTCTTGAACTTGAATGACCAGTAAGGTCGGTCTGACTCTAAAGATAAGCGAGACCGATGAGTCGTGTTTTGTGATAAGCTGATATGACAAGATCTCATCCGAAATGTCAGAAAAATCTAACGACCTGAGTCAAAGATTGCTGATGGATCAGTCTTCGGATGAATCTATACCTAGTTGTTCATAGTCCTCTCTAATTGTATCCCCTCTCCTTCTTGGTAAATATGACACGAGCCATTTTATAACCTTTTTCACGAAGCTCATGCACAAATGGCTTCTCTACAAAGTTGACATCCCACCCATCATCTATTGTATCTCGGGACCAGTCTCTTTCGTAGAAATTCTCGAACTTGTATTCAGACTCCCACCACTCCACAACTACCCTTTGAAGATTGGGCGCCCAGGTCTCAGCTTCAGCAAGGAATGCCTTGACCAAAGAGTTGCTCGTTTCTGATTCATCTCGCGGAGAGCGCGCTTCAGCAGAACGCTCGTTGTTGTACAGATATAGTTTCTCGATCGAGGCTGACAGAACATCGCTGAAGCGCTTGTATTTTAAAGTCCACACAGGTGTCATTATGTCATCGCCTGCGGGTTCATTGAATCCCAGGAGATCACAGTAATCGATCTTTAGAGATCGCAGTTTTGTGAGCTCGCGCAGTGATCCAATGCCCCCAAAAGACCCAAATATGCCGTCTTCCTTGAAGAGGAAAGTGCAGAAGGAAAGTTCTTCGATATTTCCTCCGTGCTCTCGAAGAACATCGCCAATTTTTGTCCGATTAGGATAAAGTTCGTAAATTGGATCTCCCTCAGGATCCTCAGGACCATCGTGCCAGTCTTGATAGTCTTGATCATCCTCGCTTTCACTACCATAGTGACTTCTGCCGCCACCGTATTGGTAGTGTTCAAGAACGGTAGCCACGCGCTTTGTATATAAGTCTGCCAAGTCCACCGACAGACTTTTCAGCTTTGGACAGCGTGTCATGATTTGTTTGAGGTTATCAGCGTTTAGAATCGTCTGCTGAAGTTCAAGGCATTCCAGGTTGTTTTGATGGGTCGGCCAGATGAACATTTCCTTCTCATCCATGTACCAGTCGACGCCAACAGTTCGTAGTGTCTTGAGATTTGGGTTTAGAAGGATCGGTTCGATTGACCAAGCTGGGAGGAATGCTTCTTTGATGTCTTCGGCCCCGATTCGTACTTCTTTCAAGTTTGGAAGCGGGTCGTGGTTTACAAATTCACTCCCCATAAGCTGGGTGTTATTCTTTCGTGGATTCGAATTGAACAACAACTTTGCTTCCTCGGTAAGGGGAGCGAAATGGTCGCTGATCGGGTCTTCACTGTGAATCTCGACCATATTCTCCAATTCCAGGATGCCGCTCAACATCCACGGGATACCAGACTTGCAGTTGGCGATCTCACATTCGATAAGCTCAACCTGAGGTGCATGTGCTAGTAGGAGGGAAGCAGCACCGGAACGACCGAGACACCTCCTCAGGCGACCTGATAGGTTCCGGCCTAGAGATAGGTTCCGGAGTAGCATAGCGTTTGGCAATACGGCGTGAATGTCGTATTTGGTGTCGAATTCAGGTTCAGCCTTTGAAAACTGGAGAGCGCGGATCCTTCCAGCGAGCATGGGATAATTGGCGAGGGTCCTCAGCAGACGAAAGTATGGATTTCGAGATCTCTTTTCTAGAATGGCGCTACTTTCGATCTGGATCGATCGGTATAGTAGATTTTGCGCAACACGTCGGAATTGATGGTTGACGAGACAAAGTGCAAGTAGTGTAGGCTGGCGTCCCCATCTATCCTCATCCCAGTCATGGTCCTTTTGCCAGCCATTTTGCGGCATGGGATACTCGAAATAAGAAAATATGTAATGCCATATTTCGTCAGCTATGTGCATCGCGATGAAATAGAGTAAAGGTAGATGAGACGAAAGTACGGATAGAGAGTAAGGACGGTTAGAGAAGCGGCACGTCAGTTATGACGAGCTGTCTTCTTGAGAGCCCAACGTACACCGCCTATGGATATCATTTATCATTTGGTGCGCTGGAGTGTGCCGCAACAGTACAGGCTGTGGACTGGTCTTTCTACCCCAAGGTTCAGCCTTTGCTGGGCATGCAGCTCGTAAACCCTGCGCGTTTGTCTGGGTCAATGTTTCACTGCAACCTTATGCTAGGGTGCCTTGTAGTGGAAAACCCCCATCATACTGAAAGAAATGGGTATTTATTGGAGGCTTCTAAGAGTATCAACGGCCCCTTGAGAAGTTGTGCTGTCTAAGGATATTCATTATGTTATATTATGCTAGATACATTGAGACGATATGTTTGCAGTCCTTTCGATAGATTAAATATTAGGTAGTTCAGAGTTATATCAATCCTTTAACAAGGCTTGCTCAATCATTAAAACTGGCCATCGTAATCATAAAATAGTGCAACTGAACCCTCGCAATCGCAACAGAAAACCACCTGAAGGCATTCCTTGAAAATGCGTCTTATGCGCTTCTCAAAATCCACACCCTCACCCTCTAGTTCACGACCGAGCATGAGACACCGGACAATGAGCTGCCAACATTCCTCGAGATAACGGTCCAACTCGGCCTTGTTTCCAGGATGAAGCGGTCTGCCATCTACTGGTAGACGTCTTGTGGGAATATAGTCGGCCTTTGAGAGGATGATGTCGGCTAGCTCTGCTGGTAGACCCTTTTGGTCCAGCATCCATCTTACATGAGCGACATCGTTTGTGTGGGGTTGGTAAGAGACTGGTTTCTCAAAGTTGAGAAGCTCGTCATAGGTTATTAGTCCGTACGGGTAGAACTTCAGCTTGTAGGTCGGAGGTCTGTCGTCATCGGAACTCATGTCCCAGTCTGGATCCATAGCACGCATGAAGCGTTTGGAGGAATCATCTACCTCTGTATATTGCTTCCACCGAGAAATGTCAAATGGCTTTGGATAGAGCTTGAATTGGTTGTCTTGGATGCCAAATAAGTCTCTGTGAAGACATGTCGCGACCTGGCAACCAGAGGACAGCGTGCAAAGCCGGATAGCCCTCTGGTATGACGCGAGGTTACGGTAGTCGTCAACAGGTGAACCGTCGTCGGTCTGCCACGTTTCCGGAAAACAATAGAGGATGTTGAGAGTCAGATACATCTTGAGAGCGTAGTCGCATATCATGTTCCACCCCAGATTGAGACCTTCGCAATAGCATGGACCAATTTCCCACCATCTAGCCAAATGGCATTCATTCGACGAACAGACCTGGAGTACTGGATCCATTTCCCCGACCAGTATCAATGTTTTGACAAATTCCAAGTTACGATATGCTGCACCGTTGTGAAAGTAGAACTGGAAACAGTCGTTGGGATAGTGTTCTCTTTGGAAAGCTGCGAGTTGACGCTCCTTGTATGGCAGGACGCACTCGCAATTGTCAGAATTATTGACATGCGGACAATGTAGTCCCTGATCGAATTTGGAAGATATAGAACCATCATCGTTCTTGGGATACCAAAGTCGGACTGTTGGTGTGATCTTGTCGACCAATTCATCCGTCAAAATGACTTGTGTCTCTGGGGGACTGTCATACTGTATTCGTGCACCTTGATAATCTTGTTCCTCGCCAGTCATGCTCTTTAAGAAGATGCCAACGTCGAGCGGGTCGTATTTCTCCGGGTACTTCTCGCGCTCTCGTTGCGCATCCAAAGAAGCACTTTTGTAGAATGCACTAAAAAATTGATGTAGCTTTTGTGCTGCCTCCGGTTCATCTCGTGGATGCAGGTTGGTAGCATCATGTTGACAAGGGTTGGTGGACTTCAAGTCGAAGATAGAGGCCAAAGCTTGCCAAGGAAGTCTTTCCGCTTGATGGGCCATTTTGGATATCGAATACACGATCTTTCAGGTTGGTAGCCGTGATGCTAATAATTGAGAAGGGAATTGCAAGGCATATATAGTTTTTGTTGAGTGACTGCGCCGAGCTGAGTTGACCACGCCGCATGCTAAGGTGTGAATAGAGTCATGTAACGTGCCTTACAACACAAGTGAAGGATGCAGATACGAGGAACGGCGAGTGAGTCAACAATCAAGTCACATTTTAATATCATTGACAGTAAAATAGTTGCGATCAATAACCTCGTTTTAATTATTTTAGTGCCTGAGTAATTAGAGAATAACAGAGAAAGAAATAATTAACAAAACGTTCTAATTAAGAAAGAGGAAACAATGGTTCGTCGTGTGTTGACCGTTCCTTTTAAGCTTTGCTCCACCGCTTCCTTCCTCCCACTTTAAATACACCAACGCTCAACCAAGACTCCTCGGACTTGATCCAATACATCAAAGTCAAGGCCATCTTGACGGAATGCGACGATAACCATGTCGAAGTCACGTTCCAGTGCTTCAACTGTCCAGTCTGATTCAGGCAGGCGCTCGATCTGAGGCACAGCCTCCTGCGCCACCAAAGGGTCAGCCCAAGCAACCTCGACCTTGTTCGTGTCAACCAAACTCCTAGCCAGCTCAAGACCAGGCGAGTTTGCAAGATGAGATTGTCCACGCTTGAACCCGATTCCAACAACGAGAACGCGGGGCTTCAACCCGGTATTATCGCTGTTGCAGAGACGCGAGACGGCGCGCTGCGCAATCTCGGATGGTCGGGCATGCATCTTTTCAGCAGCGGACCGTAGGAAAGGGAATTCGCTGTTGGAGAGAAGATACCACGGGTTGACGGGAATGCAGTGTCCACCAACTCCCAAACCCGGTGAAAAGGGCAGATAGCCAAAGGGCTTAGTGGAAGCTGCGCGACAGACTTCATACGGGTCAATGCCATGTGGAGCGCAAGCATCGGCCATCTCGTTGGCATAGGCGATGCAGACCATGCGTTGACAGTTCTCGTACAGCTTCATCATCTCTGCGACTTCTGGCTTGGATACAGGAACAACGTTGTCAAAACTCTTGGAATAGAGTCGGATGATGGCGTCCAGCGAGCCAGGCACAATGTCGTCAAGTCCAGAGACGATTTTGGGAATCGAATGCGCTGGCGGCTCGACACGGCCGGGGTCAACGCGTTCCGGAGACATGCCAGCGTAGAAGCCGCGTTCTTTGGCCAAAGAACCAAGAAGAGCTCGTGTCATGCCCACCGCAACTGAACTCTCCACGACAACGACTGCACCCTGGCGTCCATAAAGCTTGACGACGTTGATGGCGCTTTTGAGGAAAGATGAGTCGATTGTTTTGTTCTCAAGAAGGAGAGTTGGCACCGAGATCAGAAAGTGAGTGGCCTTGGCAAGGTCTGAGGCTTTGCTTGTGAATCTCGCCCGACTGCCGACAGCTTGCTTCTTAGCCAACTGCAGTGTCCTGGCCTCTGATACATCGTATCCAAGGACATCATGGTTCCTCGAAAAGACATCGACAAGATGTTCACCGACATAACCAACACCAATGACAGCCACAAGTGGCTCAGCAGTTGTGTCAATGGAGTGTGTCACGACGTCCTGGAACGCATCTTCAGTCTCAGAGACCTCACTGGGAGGTGTGATGTCGTAGTATTCTCTACTAGAGAAGTTCCATGACTTTGTGTCTGTCTGGTGGCTAACAAAGGGCAGCCCCTGGATGAGGAGACTTTTTGAAAGAACCTGGGTCATGATGGTAACGATCGACAAGGTAGCGAGTGAATGGGGTGGAGTGAAGAGAGGTTCGGAAAATCCATTGGGGCTCAACAGCAGCATATGTATCCATCCCGACAACACCAAGCTCGTATCAAGGATATCGATCGACTCGTCCAGACATCATAACACATACGGGCACACATCCGGCTAATCCAGAACTGTGCCGTCCTCTCTCCCCACGTCAGCTCAGTGTCGGTACTGAGCGGCGTCAGGCCTCAAGTCGAGGGGACTTTTTTCTCAAGCTACCTCGATACCCCCATAGTAGAGGTTTGTCCCCAACGACTGGAGTACCTGTTGCCCCTGACCAGCTCCATCATACGAAATGCACCCGACCACGCAGGATCTTCACATCACCCCAAACAACATCCCATCTACGGTTGCGAAATCACAACGAAAACCGAAACTAGCAACCGCCACCTCGCAACACGGCCTAGAAAAGAAGGAAACCTTGCCAAGATCCATGGAAGCCTCACAAATTCCTTGATCGCTCCCCTGTATGCTATGCAAGGACTCGACTAGACTGGAAACACTGCATCTCTTTCAGCTAACGTGCCTGAACTGTCATTTCTTTTTTAGCTCAGCTCAGGTGTTGCACAGAGTTGCGAGGGCGTATGCCAGGTCCAAGGATGGCGAGTTTGGATTGCTTCAAAGTGCATGTTCAAAGTGGTAATGGAGCATGTTCCCATTCCCGATCGATTAGCGCGTGAGGATACGCCCAGCCGCGCGGAAGCTCACATAAGAAGCAATAGCGAGACTGTCTTGAACTGACACAATTCATTCAAGACTTTGATCTGAGACTTGCTGGTTCTCGATGAGACACAACTCAAGGTTGCGGGCTGACGATTATGACTTTCCGATGCCAAGACAGTCCTGCAGATGTCCACGATTACCAATTTATCCGCAAAATCCATTTTTAAATTCGACTGAGCTTGATCGGCACATCAGACACCAAAGAACCATGGATTATTATGCAACAAGACCCACCGTGATACCGGTCAAGACGGAAGAGCAACCCAGGAGCAGATCTCCCAGGTGCATAAAATGTGGCGCGCAGGGGATGTTGCGACCTCAACCCGACAACGGGAAACGGGAACGATGATCTAACTTGGCAAGGCTACTCATTCGTTTTTACAGGGAATGGTCACACAACAATGCTGCAGTTCAGCTGAAAAAAAGCATGTTGGCAGAACACGTCAATCATTCACCTTCCCGATGACATTAAGCTCAAGATTCCATGCAGTGTTCCCAGCAATACTTTTAATCCAATGTCAATTCAGGGACGCCCCCTGTCGATTGGACGAGTTCAGATAAGCAGCTTACTTTTTGACCTGTTGCAGGGTGTGGTACGACGACGCACAAGAAGGAAAAATAGAAACTTGTCAATAAATACGAGTCTGCCAAGACCATTCGGATAATCCGACTGGAAAGATTGAGAAAAAAAAGAATGGATAGCTGCAGGTGCCTTGCATGTTGGTTTTCCCAGGAATCATGTTGCTTCTCAGTCACTCTTTTGCTTGACGCTTTCTTTCCACCGGATGGCGAAAAGGCCTGTGTGTGATAACTGACAGTCATATCAGCCAGCGAATTCACGGTGACAAAATATCGGAAGCGAACTGCAATGGACAGTCTATTGCCTGCACATTTGGAAGCATTTCTCCACCTTCGTATCAGCATGTTCGACACATGGCCTGCTCGAAGGAAAAGAAAAACAATAAATCAGAGACAGGCCTCACCTGATAATGGCTGGCTGGCTTATTGTTGATGTTCCTTCGACGTGGATCATCATTATCTGTCAATAGTATGGTGGGCATGGTCTGGGATGGAGGTCCAGGATATCGGGCTAGTACATCCAACACAACCTAGCCGGTTGTAGTCTCCTCGTGTTCAAGCTATGCAAAGACTTTTGGCGTTCGATACGTCTGATAGTCTGAAATTAATTATTGTTTGGCTGGAGGAAGCTGCAGTCATGCCCGGCCGGCCTGTCTATGTCAACCCCATGTAGATAAAACTCTGTCTCCTCTCGACGGACTTCCCTACAATTACAGTCCGGCCGCTCGCATTCCCTTCCGTGATTTACAATCATTTTTGCATCATCGTTTTGTATCCGTCATTTTGCTCTCAGTTACTGCATTTCACAATGAAGAACAGCTGCTCCATCACCCTTGCCTCCCTGCTGTTGCATGCAGGGGCTGTCCTCGCAGGACCTGTCTACGCAGTCGACGACATTCTGTCGCCGCGACATTCGAAGCTGAGAAAGCGTGCCGAGTGTGGTCCTGGGATTGGCTCGTGCAATCCAGGATCCTGTTGTTCTGAGAGTGGCTTCTGCGGAACTACGGGTGACTTTTGTGGTGGCTCGGCTTGCCAGCTCGAATACAGTGATTCTTGTGATACTTTGTAAGTCTTTTGCCTCAATATTGGAAACGGCAATGGGGAATTGCAAAGTCCGAGCTCTGCAGAGCATGAAAAGCTGACGTTGGACCAGTTTCGGACCGACTGGAAGCAGCACGGAGAGCATTTCGCGACCCAAGATTGGCAGTGTTCCATATGGTATGTGTTGACTGCCTGATTACACCATTGTGATACTTACAGAATCTCTGTAGGAAGCATCATCAAGACTTGCACTACCCCTGGTGTGATTGCTCTCACATTCGATGATGGCCCCCTCACCTACACCAATGACATTTTGGATCTCCTTGACTCGAAGAATGTCAAGGCCACGTTCTTTGTTGCCGGTAACAACAGGGCTAAGGGCCACATGGACGACTCTTCCAACCCATGGCCGGCTGTGATGAGGCGCATGCACACTGCAGGCCATCACATCGCCAGCCACACCTGGACCCATCGAAACCTGAACACGGTCAACAGCACCATCCGAACATCTGAGATGATCTACAACGAAATGTCCTTTCGTAACCTGTTTGGCTGGATCCCGACCTACATGCGTCCCCCGTACCTCGAGTGCAACGCTGGATCGGGATGCCTAGCTGAGATGTCCAGATTGGGATACCATGTCGTGGATCAGAACATCGACACTAAGGACTACGAGAATGACAGTCCCCAGTTGATTCAGAACTCCAAGAACAGGTACTCTTCGGGCGTGTCTACCAACTCTGCCAGCAACCAGTACATTGTCCTGGCACATGATGTCCACGACCAGACCGTGCACAACTTGACTTCGTACATGATTGATACAGCCCGAAGCCGCGGATACAGGCTGGTCACTGTCGGAGAATGTCTTGGTGACCCTCGGGCGAATTGGTACCGAACGGCCTCGCGAGACCGAGATGTCACCAGTACGTCGACTGCGGCTGCTACTCAGACTGTCCCACCGACCAAAGTGACTTCTACTACCAAGGCTACAGCTACAGGTGGACTTGTCATTTCTCCCAACCAGAAATGCGGTGGTGACACTGGCTACACTTGTCAGGGGTCTGCATTTGGTAGCTGCTGTTCATTCTATGGTTATTGGTAAGCTTGTTTCTTTTTGCCTCCCCGTGTCGGGACATCCTTGCTAACGGTATTCTTAGCGGTTCGAGTGCGAGCTACTGCGGAACAGGTTGCGACGCCGACTTTGGCACATGTACCCCTCCCTCAGGTGGTGGCGTCCACGACACTACAAACGGTGTCTGCGGCTCCGAAGTCAATGCTTCGTGCAGAAACTATGGATCCAAGACGTGCTGCTCCAAGTACGGCTACTGGTAAGCGACCTACCATCGTAAGATGAATCTCACTGACATTATCACAGCGGCAGTAGCGCAACCCACTGTGGAACTGGATGTCAAAAGGGCTTTGGAACGTGCACTTGAAGAATATCTAGTCTACCCGTCAATAGTGCGATGTTGGGGGGATCCATCCCGGTGTGACTAGGACGGGAGAGGCTTGCGGGAGGTTTGGGTAATACGACGGAAACGCTGTTCGGGGATATTAGTACCTATTTACTTTCTTCATCCTTGTCTCAAGGATTAATGTGTCACTCTGTGGGCGCGGATTATAGGCTGAAGCTTGTTGGCTTTCTTTTTTATAAAAGTTAATATATATTGTCTGTCATTTAACCGCAAGTCTCTGTTTGACATTGATTCGACTAATCTCGATTGATCAACATGAATTGATCTTTTGTGTTTATTTGCTTCTCAACAAACTGTCGATCGACGTCCATGATCTGATGTCTCTACCCCAAACATACGTAGCACGGCCGCAAGAAAAAGAAGATGCATAATATGTGACTCGAAAAATAGAAAGTTCCTGAAGCTAGACTTGATCAGTGACTGTAGCCTAAGCGAGACAGAAAAGAAAGAAGAAAAAGTCGTTCGTATTCACGCAGGGAAAACGCGTCATGACTTCAAGATATATCGTGACTATTGTTTCACTCTCACCACCTATATGCACAGTAACTGCAATGCACTACCTAAAATATCACCGTCCAACCAACCGCTGAACAGTTCAGCTGCAGTGGGGGTATTCACAGGTTCACAAAAGATTTCAGGATCTGCGGGCTGGTATTTACGGTGACGGCTACGACCCAGAGGGTTACACGGCATCTCGGGACGAGATAAAATGAGCAAGTATTCGTCACACTCGACTCAAAACGACAGGGGTGGAAGATAGGGAACAGGGATTATGCTTAAAATAACAGGGGGCAGATCAGGTACATGAGCCTAGTCGGGTAGCGTAGATCTTGGTGCAGAGACCAACCAGAGGTCAAAGAGTGATTATTACCGGAGAGGCCCCAAAGGTGTGGCTTGCATATTTACGTGATTGAACTCTATAAAATTCCCGTATAATGTCTTTTTGGTAGTGGGCTACTGCAGGTCCCGGGGTATGGCGAGACGACAGGTGAGGCGACGTTTGTAAGCAGGGGGAAAACAAGATGGAGTGATGGTGGTTATTCTTGGAATGTCAAGATGTCGTGAATGCAACTCTGAGGGTTACAGTCCATACTTGGAAGCATGTTGTAGTTGGTTCAAGACGGATTTAGATGGTGTTTACAACTTAGACTTAGACTTAGACTTAACTCTCTAGCGTAGACTCAAACAATGCCATTGTTGCATTACCGACTTTTCCATCTTGTCTCTATGACCAGTCACTTCAACCCTTGATCAAGATCATCTACTCGACTTCCTATTCAAGACTTCAAGATCCATCTGTCTACATACATAGATGCCTTACCAGACCCGTATTTCACAGCTGGCAATACATACATCGATAGTTTACTACCCGTTCTTCTTTCCCGTGTCTGGTGTAAGTCAGCCCGTGCTGATTATTGCGTCTTTCGGAGTAAAGATCGCGAGTATCGACAAGCGTCATCCTAGCAACACGCAGAGCCAGCGCATAGGATGAGATGTACGGTAATTTACCCGTGATATACAGCCGCCAAACACTGAGTTCGGGCAAAAAAAGATTGATCGGCTGTGACACCAGGGGTACGGTGCCTTTTTTCCCCATACATGCCAGCACCCTTGACTGCATCTCCAGCCAAGGAAAATCTACCTCAACCCTGGCAAGAAAAGAATCCTGGCACGAATCATTCTTTTTGCTTGTAAAAATAGAGTAAGCTGAAGTTGTGTCTGCAGAGCTGAACGGCAAGGAATCGTGCAGTGAGTCTTCCGTCGATCCGTCGATACTTGCTTGACCCATGTTTTCCTATCCTATCACTCCAAGCACGTTCTTTTTTTTTCCAACCACCGGGACAAAAAAGAAAAAGCCTCTTCCAGCTAGACAGAGTAAGAGGCGTCGTTGCATATCCCGCTTTTGGGAGACCTTGCTTTGTAAAGCGGTCTGTTGTTGAATCGTGGCGTGGGGGGAAGGGAGAGAGAAAGCAAGTTTGAACTGAGATGAAGTGCATTGGGTCCAGGCGGGGAGACCGGCGCACGCCTCGTATCGTATCGTTTGTGCTGTCGTGCTATGCGGAGTCACTCCCCTCCCCAGAGGGTTCAACAGCTATGTGCGAGGAATAGGGAACAAACGGTTAGTTTGGTGAGGCGCATCCTGATCCCGTAGACCTAGGCAAGGTACATACAATACTGAACTAGCTAGTGTGATGAGGCCTGATTATTGCGCTTTGTTGTTCATGTTTAGGCAGGGGGATCGATCTGGGAGGCGAACTTTTCTTTCTTTCTTTTACTTTGGCTGCTGATGGAGACGGAGAAATCTTGCTATAGCTTCATTATCCCCCCCGGTTTTATCTGCTGTTTTCTCTTTCTTGAGGCTTCAGTTCATCACTCACTTGTCTTTTCTTGGATATCAGTGTTGAAGGGAATTGTTCCCTTGCTTGGTCTTTGGCCTTGTCACTCGCTATTGTCTCTCGTTATTGTCGTTGACGTTTATAGTCTTGATATCGTTCCTGTAAGTTACCTACATACAGTTTGTATATACTGTTCATGCACTAATCGTTTCAGATTCGATCCTCTTGTCGACATCATGACCAGTCGAATGCCAGTCAGTGGACACAGGACATCGTCTTCCTCTTCAGAGAGAGGAAACATGTCTGTCCAGCAGGGAAAGAAGCCTATTGCCCCAGGCATGTCGTCGGGAGAAGACTCCTCCAGGCCATCTACATCTTATCCCCAAGTACCCCCAGCCCCTCTTCGACCTGGATGGACCTTGTCCAGAGACTCTGTAAGTCACATCAACTATACTCGTAATTCATTCGTTTCTAACAACTTGTAGTCAGTCGTTCGAGGCATCAATGGCGACTTCCATCCCGGCGCGCAAACTCCCATGTCGGGCATGACCCATGCATCATGGCTCACAAACAACGGCAACGAATCGAACCTCTCCTTTACCTCGTCCATCATGCAAGAAGAAGCCAAGCTACGCTGGGACTCGGATGAGGAACTCAAGAAGATGTCCAAGAGCATGCTCCGTCTTCAGAAATGGAGTCTCATCATCGGTCTTGCTGGTATCAACGGCGCCCTCATCTATATCGGTTGGAAGTACTACCAGGTGTACTACTTCTTCCTCGTCCTTCTCAGCTCCAACACCGTCTTGCAATCCTTCATGTGCATCTGCATTATTCTACACTGGTTCTGTACGAGCGTGCTGTGCTTTTGGTGGCGACCCAAGGAGAATATCCCTGCTGAGCCGGAGAAGATGGTTCTCCTTTTGCCTTGCTACAACGAGACCTACGAGGAGTTGACGCGTTCTCTCGATTCCCTGATTGCACAGAAGCACATTGACAACCATCCTCGGGTCATCTTTATCGTCGTCGATGGCAATGTCCGTGGTCCAGGCATGGAAAAGACTACACAGGAGTATCTCCTCCAAGACATCCTCGAACCAGGCCCATCACGAACCTTTGAGAACGGCTACCGTGCCCGCGACGGCCTCTTCATGCCCGTCAAGACCCAGACTGGTTTCTACAAGGGCATCCCCTACGTCTTTGTCGGCAAGCGCTACAACCAGGGCAAGCGAGACAGTCTCTGCTTTGCGCGTTCGCTCTTGTACCACTTCAAGCAGCGCTCCGAGAATGTGGTAACCATGTTCAACAATGACTTGTTTGAGTACATTGGCAACAACTTTATGAACGCTGGTCTTGACGACGTCACATATCTATGTGGTATGGACGCCGATACTGTGTTTGACGAGGACTGCATCTACGAGATGATTGTGGAGATTCGCAAGAACCCCAAGGTTGTTGGTGTCTGCGGTCATGTCTGTGTTGACTTTGATGGGAGTAACTGGGGCTACTGGTCTCTGTACCAGTCCGTCGAGTACTCTCAAACTCAAGGTCTTCGACGTATGTTTCAGTCGCGCATTACTGGAAAGGTCAACTGTCTTCCTGGATGCTGTCAACTCATCCGTGTTGATGAAGCTACATTTGGTGATGCTGTCCTTCGCGAGCGATTCGGTTACTGTCCTAAGCCCAACGATATCATGACACAGCACATCATGGGTAACTACTCAGAGGATAGCATCCACGCTTCCATCATCTTTAGTCTCTTCCCTGGCAAGCAGACCGCCCAGGCTCTCAAGGCCAAGGCTATGACTATTGTGCCTCAGGACTGGAAGGTCTTTCTGTCCCAGCGCAAGCGTTGGGCTTTGGGTAGTATCTCGAATGAGTTTGTCATGATCTTCCGCCCTGGCATCATTCTCATTGAGCGTCTTCAGAGTCTTATCGCTGTTATCACCTGGGCCATCACACCTTTCATCATCGCCGCCTTTGTTGAGCTCCTTATGGTGTTCGCCAAGCGTGGTAAGGAAGTCATGTCAGACCCCGTCTTTCTCGGCCTCATCTGTGTTTTGTTCTTCCGTTATGTAAGTCCCATCCCTCTCTACATCTTCAATCAAAGACTAACGTTTGACAGCTTTACTCTTTTTGCATTGGCTTCTGGTTACCACGCAACAACCTCGAGCGATTGCAGTACTTTGTGGGCTACGTTATGCACTTGTTCACATCACCATTCATGAACATCATCATTCTCGTCTACTCCCTCTTCCACTCCGATGACTTCAAATGGGGCAAGACTCGCGAGGTTATCCGTGGCGACAACGAAAAAGACACTGACGATGCTGGTGGTCGTGGAACACACTAAACAACGATGCAATTGAGTTGCACGTCATTTCACTTCTTGGTTTCAATATTGAATTTGGATATAAATGTTAGGGGACAAGGAAAAGTAAATGGTGGCTGGAGTATACGATGCGGCCAGTCAGATATTAATGTATATTTCTACAAATCACAATAGAAGGAATTATTAAATTGGGAATAAATGTTATTAGTAGCTCAATTACCTACACTTGATGCAACGAGATAAGCCACAATCCCCATTTACCGGCTGACAACGTGTTTCGCTTGCCTTGGCGCTCGTTGATAGGCGTGCTCGAGGTTAACATGAACGAAAGAGGAAATTATCTTGACCAGCTGTATGGCCTATGTTTAGCCAAGATAAGCTCACCAAGAGCAATGAGGGTGTGC
This sequence comes from Fusarium praegraminearum, assembly GCA_002093855.1. NCBI lineage: Eukaryota > Fungi > Ascomycota > Sordariomycetes > Hypocreales > Nectriaceae > Fusarium > Fusarium praegraminearum. The sequence goes on along the minus strand of LXHY01000002.1, from coordinate 97,715 downwards.
TTCACCATTGAGGGCTACTCAAACTAGTGGACCAGTCGTCATAAGACCTCGTGAGCATAGCTGTCAGAGCAACTCGCTATCAAACTCCGCAGGTCTCCAAGATAGTACAGAGTAGCCGGGAGTTTTTGTCTTGTTTGGGTATAGCTTCGTTGGTGTTCAGCCCGCACACGTCGAGGCTGATCTTGATCGTGGGGAAATCTTGGCGAGGAGACGTGCCAAGACGGGCATCGACGGTAACAGTTCCTCTTTCATGACAAGCGTCAGGAACATGTTGAAACGACACAGACAACGGTCGTCACCAAGTGAAGGGTTGAAACAAGTCCTGCTGTGGCTATTGAGGTTGTAAGTGTAAACCAGTAAGCGACCTTGTCTGTTACCCTATATCAACAGGTTAAACAAGCCAAAACGGTCCACATCGCTTAGCTCTTTACTTTACCAGCCTTATCTTACGGCTTTCTACAGTCAATTAGATGTCTTCAGCCCTTGCTGTGTCTAGGACTACGTTCTGGATTGAATCGCCGAGGTAGATAAGAAGGAAATCCCAAGTTTGGAGCGATGACCCGATGGCTGAAAGATTATTGATGTTGATAGAGCCCGAAACATGATCGTGGACAGGTTTCAATGGTTTGATCGTGGCCCAGATGTTGGTTCCATTATCTTGACACGGGAGTAACGGCAGGATATCTCATTATACAATGATAGTGAGACAATACCATGTTCGGTCCATCAGTGATCTGATAATGAATTCAACACGCGACTGTCGTGATAAGGACCCAATTACATGACTAGACATTTGCCTCAACCAAGCATTGATCTCCCATATCACTCCCGCGGATGAGTCGGGGATGGCCAAGTCCATTTCCCCTTTCGGGCATGGCTACCAACGTATCCTGTTCTGCTACCATCTCGACTGTTGCACTGCCCATAATCTGATTCCTTATCTCTGCCCTAGGTAGCATACCAGACAATCTATCAGAACGACGCCTTTCCACATCAGGGTTGAGTTACCGCGACCCAGGATCCTGCCAGCATCATCAATTGGCTCAACACCACTGAGCGGGGTAAAACCTACCCTCGATAGCTCTTCAGGCTAACACCCTCTAGGTAAAAATCTCCTGTCCAGAATCCGGGGAAAATAATGGGGGCGTTTGGAGCTAAGCTATCCGAGCTGTGACGACGAAGCTCGTGATAACAGGCGCAGACTATCCCATTGACTCTAACCCATGCTGGTGTAACTACAATGGAGGCGTCACAATTTAAATACAACGCGGTCCTGTCTCGAAACACGCTTCTCTCGTCCCAGACAGGTTCTGCTCTATATCCTATCTCGACTGTGTTATTCCTCCATCAATATGACGGCTTCAGATAAAGGAAGCGTTGGCGGCTATTCAGAGCCTAAACATGTCGAGCAGGCTTCTCAAGGTCACGATGCTGCTGATCTCACAGCTTTGGGCTACAAGCCTGAGCTCAAAAGGAATCGGTCCATGTTCACTCTACTCTTTCAATCGCTAGCAATTGCAGCCGTGAGTTTGTTTCACTCAAAATGGGAGCATTGCACTAAACTCATTAGATCCCCTATGGTTTCGGTGCACCTCTCATCAACTCGGTTTATGGCGGTGGTCAACTCTCCATGTTTGTCGGTTGGATCGTTGTCTGTGTCCTCGACGAATGCATCGCTATATCTCTGGGCGAACTCGCTGCCCGATGGCCCACGTCCGCCGGCCCCTACTACTGGTCCTTCCAAATCGCTTCACCACAATATCGAACAGTTCTCTCATTTATAACCGGTTGGACATGGCTCGTTGGAAACTGGACCATCACACTATCCGTCAACTTTGGCTTCGCTTCGCTGCTCGCTGGTGGTATCAGCATCTTCCTCCCCGACTACGAATGGCAGCCATGGAAACTTGTGCTCATCTTTTACGGTCTCTGCGTCTTTACCTGGGTTATTGTCGCCTACGGAAACAAGTTTCTTCCAGCAGTTGATACGTTTTGCGCTGCTTTCACGGCTATCACCATCGTTATTGCTTGTATCTATCTGTCAAAGGAGGCAAAGGATGGGAGACATTCACCCGATTACACACTCGTGAGTATTGCAGTTTCGTTGTGATACATGTAAACTGACTGTTGTAGGGACACTTTGATCCCAACCTGTCAGGATGGGGAAACTTTGGGTTCTGGGTCGGAGCTCTACCTTCTGCTTATGCGTGAGTACGCTCTCCAGAAGTGTCAGTGTGATCTTCTAACATATTACAGGTTCTCTGCTATTGGTATGATCACTTCTATGGCTGAGGAATGCGGCGATGCTACCGTCAAGCTTCCCAGAGCCATGGCTCTTTGTGTCCCCGTTGGCTGCGTTTCAGGTCTATTCTTTGTGAGTCAGAAATAAGTTTTATGTTTAATTGTCACTAACAATTCCAGGTCATCCCAATCTGCGCAACCCTCCCTCCCCTGGAAATCCTCCTCCAAGCACCACTCGGCCAAGTCTTGCCCGTTATCTTCTACCGAGTCACAGGCAGCAAAGCCGGCGCCATGGCCCTCATCGTCCTGGTTCTTATCGTGACACTCTTCTGTTCCATCTCCATCACCGTCGCTGCCTCTCGAACAACATGGGCCTTTGCACGTGACAGAGCCATTCCCCTTTCCAGAGTGTGGTCCAAGGTTGACAAGCGCCACGGCACACCCATCATGGCCCTAACCTTAACTACCGTCGTCGAAATGCTTCTCGGTCTTATCTATCTCGGCTCCAGCTCCGCCTTTAATGCCTTTATCGCCGTCGGTGTCATTGGTCTTGCGGCATCATACGCAATTCCTATCTCTCTCTCTATGCTTACTCGCCGTGCTGGTGTCAACACGGCTCCTTGGACATTTGGAAACCGATTCGGATGGATCATCAACATTGTAGCTCTGGCATGGATTTTCTTTGAGATGGTTCTGTTTACCCTCCCTGTTGCTATTCCTGTTAATGCCGTCACTATGAACTATGCCGTCGTTGTCTTTTTTGGCTTCATGGCCATGTCGGCGGTATGGTACGTTGTACATGCTAGACACGTGTACAAGGGCCCTCCCGAGTCTGATGGGCTGAGTAAATAGTTGGTTGAACTGCGAGTTTGAGAGTTTAGGCGTATATACCAAAGTTTAGATAATATCATCGCATTCAGATGAGCCTTGCCACTGTTCACGCGCACATTCACGAGTGTCTCATTGGAGCAACAATTTAGTGTTTGATACAACTTTTTCGTCACCTCTACAACATAAGTCATGCCTGGGCAGTAGACATACAGTGTGGAACACGCAACCTTGTTCCTGAAAAATAGAAAAGCACCATTGGAGCAGCAATAAACGTTCACCACTTCAACCACGATAGTGGCATCGCGTTGCCCCCAACAACAGGAAGGTGCCAATCGGAATATCTTGTCTGGACTTGCCTTGGGGGATTGACTTTGCTCGGGGACCTCCTGCCTGAACTCACGGAGAAAGAGAGAAATGCAAAAGGCAAGAGTGCTCTATATAAACCCAAACCTCTCTCCCTTTCTGCCTTTTTCGATTTCCTCTTCAATACAACAACTTCCATCAAGTAGTCATTGATTTTCACTTTTGGTCAACATCAATACAATCATGGATGCCTACTACACACCACCCAGCGGGTCACCCTGCAAACACTGCGCAGGGTCATCTCACACTTCACCCAACAAGTCATCCCGAAAGTCGCCTGAAGAGGAATGTGTCAAGCGATACATAGTGTTCCCCAAAGATTCTCTAAAGCCAAAAAACAGATGGATTCCTGTCGACCCTTCTCAGTTCCAAGATAATTTCTGTCGGCTCCCCAGTAAGTCTGGCCGGTAACATCATTGCGGCGTCTTCTAACATACCAAACCACAATAGATGATATCAATTCCCGAATGAAATTCATCTTTGATCTTTTCGATTCAGGAAACCTTGAAACATCTCAAATCATGGCCGAAGATCTCTTGAACCGCCAACCTGACCTCACCTTGTACCACCGCGCTCGTCTCCACGCAATGCTTGGCTTGTACCCTAAGGGTGTCGACCATGCAGAGAGGGCATATCTGATCTACAGAGATTTGGCCATGGTCCGACCTGAATTCGTAGCTGCATACCAAAATGCACGAGAAGTGTTTGCTACGGCAAACAAGATCGAAGCACTATGGGAAGCTCACGAGATGAAGATGCTGTTCGTAGCTCCAAAAAAGGAAGAGAGATTGATGACTGACATGAAGAATAGGAAGCGCAAGACTCAGACCGCAGAACAGATTCGCCACGATCGTTATCAACTGTTTTACTACAGTGTCTTTGAGCATACCCGCAAGGACGAAATCAACGGGTTCCTCAAATCTACCTCACAGTCAGCTTCCGATCGTGTTTCAAAGCCAGCTTCCGATCCTGTCTCAGAGTCATCATCCAGAACTGCATCTCGGCGTACTGTCAGCGATTCTGCTGAATCAAGTGGCAAGTCTGTTGAGACTGACCTATGTTCCTGCATCGGGAAATGCAACGTAACGGGTAAGGCAACGACCGGGCCACCCGAAAGCTGTCGCCCTGCGGTATCAGAAAAAATGAGCCCTGACAGCCCTGAGTTTTTCCAAGAGGTGCTTAGCCGAGCATTTCGCCACGAAAATGACAGTGTTGGGTTTTTCGAAGAGGAGCTTGACCGAGCAAACCATCAGATAAACTGCCAAACAATTGGCAATGATGTACAGAACCTCCTTGATAGGCTCATCCTTGGTTCTCGGATCAAGCGGACTAGATCCAACCTGTCACTGGGCAACATGGAGGGAAGCCCAGTATACGGTTTGAGATCATCCGAGATTTACGTGAGGAACAACACACGGCCGCGCGGATCCATTTCAAGAAACAGTCCACCAAACAACAGCGCAGCCCCGGAAACATCGTCTTATAGACTGGCTGACACACTGGCTGACGGATGGGGTAATGGAGTGGGCACTAGACTGGGCCAAGCCAGAGGATTCGGTATGCCAGACTGGAGTTTGTAACAGTATGGACAAGACGGGGGTTGCATTGTGTGGACAATCACATCATTAGCATCAACCTGTTATTGTGCGGCATAGCTTGAATGAACTATGTCAACGTAGGGGGGCTCCTCTTATGCAGTAGTATTTTTTAGAGGATTGGGAGACACTGTCTTTGCTAGGAAATTCTTTCTGTTAGAACACTGTCTCTGTTAGAATACTATCTGCAGTAATCACTCTCCCTGGTCTTGTGTGTTGTTAAACTATCATATGGTAATTCCCGATGGGCTGCTGAGTAGTGCTTTTGTATTGTGCAGGAATGAGGTTGCGTTTATTCCCTACTTTGCATGAGTCTTGATGCAGCCAAAGGAAATATTGTCTTTCCCACCAAATGGCAAGCCCCTACTCTAGGTAGCCAGTTTCTTTACGCCCCACCATGAGATAGAATTGCCCGAATGGTCTACAAGGAGTCAATCCAAGCCATTTGATTGGTTGTGCTCATCACCACCAATAATCCATCTAGGCCATGTCGACGACGCATATCAAGAACTTTTATTATATTATTAGATAAGTACATAACGTGAAGTCATAACCCCTATTTAGCCTCTATTACGCGTTTCATTATCTTGATTCACAAGTCTAAAACTTGGGCATGTCGTACAAGTCCTCAGGGTCTAATGATCTGTTAGTACTGGATGCCGTAATATGATTCGAGATAACTTACCCTTGCCATTTTCAGCAATGTATTTTCTGACCTCCTCAACTCGATCATCAATCTTCTTCAGCGTCTCGTCAAGCTTGGCCTTGATCTTATCATTGGTCTCTGCTGCGCCCTTGAGTGCGCGCTTGGCAACGTCAAATCGACTAACCCAGTTGAGGAGCATCATGTCAAAAGGCGTGGTCGTGCTACCCTCCTCTTTGTATCCCTCGACTGTCATGCGGTGCAGACCGGGGCGACCAAAGAGAAGGCCCTGAAGCTCGGCGGCGTAGCCGTGGTAGTTGAAGCAAATAGCCTTGTCTTCGGTGAACATGTTGAGGAAGTCGGCTCGGCTGAGGGCGTGGGGGTGGCGCGACTCGGCGGCGAGGACCATGAGATCTGTAACGTTGACAACGCGGACTCGAAGATCGGGGATCAAATCGCGCAGGAGTTCGGCGGCCTTGACAACCTCGAAGGTCACCTCGACACCGATACCAGCAATCACAACATCAGGTTCCTTTCCACTATCAGTGGAAGCAAACTCCCAAACACTAGCTCCCTTTCTGCAGTGCTCTGCAGCTTCATCGGGGGATAGGAAGACAGCGGTGGGCTGCTTGGAACCAATCATGAGGTTGACATAGTTCTTGGAACCCAAACAATGGTGGATAGTGCTGAGGAAGCAGTTGGCATCGGGAGGTAGGTATACACGCGCAGCCTCGGCCTTGAGGTTCAGAACGGATCCGATGAACGATGGGTTTTGGTGTGAGAAGCCGTTGTGTTCCTGGCGTGCCCAGGTGCTGGTCTCGATGTAGTTGATTGAGCTGAGGTCGCCTCTCCAGTTGGTCTCGCGAGCGATCTTGTTGAACTTGGAGTATTGGACCATCATGGTGTGAATGATTCCGAGGAAGGATTCGTAACTGGGAAACAATGCGGTACGGCCAGTAAGTGTGTAGCCCTATGAAATGTCAGCAAAGATACCTTGTTTAGTATTCTCGCAACTGTTACCTGCATCCATCCCTGACAACAGTGCTCAGAAAGGATCTCAATAACCCTGCCACCCTGAGCACGCGAAAATTCGTCCCATTGGAAGTTTCGTCCAGTGTTCTCAAACACCGCACTGAGCTTGTTACTCTCCAATTCATCAGGAGAAAAGATGCGGAAACTCTTGGGGTTCTCCTTGATGACCTGGTTCAAGAAGTCGCCAACCTGCTTCATGCAGCTGTTCTCCGACAACTTCTCCACGCCAAAGGACTTCCAGTCAGGGAGCTGCAGCTGCTTATACGGGTCATATGTCTTCTTCAGCTGTCCGAGTCTCTTTTCGTCCTTTTGGGGGATGATGCCCGTGATACTCTCTGCAGGTTTACCATCCTTGAGTAGGCTGTCTGTGCCGTAAGTCTTCAACCAGTCCTGGAGAATCTTGACATGTTCCTCGTCCTGGCCTGCTCCGGGAACAGGAATCTGGTGTGAGCGGAATGATCCCTCGATGAACTCTCCGTCAACCTTCTTGGGACCTGTCCAACCCTTGGGTGTTCGGAGAACAATCATAGGCCAGCGAGGCTTGACGATAGGCTTTCCGTCTCTCGCGGCGTTTTGGATCTTCTTGATCTCGCTGACAGCCCACTCGAGTGCACCAGACAGCTCCGCATCAATCTCTTCAAGTGTCTCCACGATCATGGGTTGGTAACCGTAACCGGAGAAAAGACTGACAAGCTCCTTGTTGTCCATGCATCCGAAAATGGTGCGCTCGCTGATCTTGAAGCCGTTGACGTGGAGAATGGGAATAACGGCTCCAGACTCGGCGGGGTCAATGTACTTGATAGAGTGCCAGGCACTACACAATTAGCAGATGTAATGCTTTGTTGGGACTGACTTACGCTGCGGTAGGACCGCTCTCAGCTTCGCCATCTCCAACAAGACAGGTCACAATCAGGTCTGGGTTATCCATAACTGCACCAAAGGAAACGGCCAAAGAGTAACCCAGTTCACCACCCTCATGGATGGATCCCGGTGTCTCAGAGTTGATGTGGCTGTACAAGTTAGCTTGGTTGTGACTCAAACGTAGACCATGTCTTACCTAGGGAATCCACCAGGAACTGAGAACCCGGTAATGAGGTTTCGCAGGCCATCTTTGCTGACGCCATACTTTTGAGGGAAGAACTTCTCAAGAGATCCCTCGAGCCAGAGCGATGCAAGAGCAGCAGGGGCGCCGTGACCAGGTCCGATGACGAAGATCATTTCCAGATCATGGTTACGGATAAGAAGGTTGAGGTGAGACCAAACAAGGATGATACCGGGACATGTTCCCCAGTGTCCTATGAATGTCAGCTGGACTCTATCAAGAATTGGGATTTACATACCTAACAAACGAGGCTTGATATCGTCTGTCTTTAGATCTCTCTCGAGTAGAACATTATCTCTCAAAAAGATCATAGCTAGACTCATATTAGTTCTATACAACAATACCCAGGCAATAACTTACACCCCGCAATGTAACAAGCCGCATGCTGGAAATCATTAAGCGACTGGGCGATCTTCTTGTCTAGCTGTTTCTTTGGCGCTTTTGCTGCAAGGTCCAGGACCGCATCTGGAAGCGAACTATCCAATGGAGCAGGGTTTGGTCGGTCGATCACTTCTCCAGGCATTTTTGCGGTTAATTAGGAAGAAAACGAGATGAACCAGAAATGGAAGAAACAATGTTGGTAGCTGGTATACCTTTAAATCTTGATAGATTTAACTGATTGCTTGTGTTCTTGAGTGACGCCAGATTAAGCAGGGAATGATGCAGTTGTCGATGACGTTGATGACGTCGAAACTGGGGCCGCTTCTGCCGAGAAACCCGCAAGTTACAGATTAAAAAAGAGCATTCTGTAGACATTTACTTATTTATATCAGCTGGGAATGATATTTGAGGAAATTTTTGTTACACGCTGGCGGCTGTTAAAATAATGAGCCTTATCGGCCAAACGTGGGCGTTGCTTTGAACTTTCTGTTCCAACCTCCATGTCCGGGACACTGAACTCCTTGGCTTGGTAAAAGTGAGTATCATAGGATATTTAATATCATGTTTTAGATCAAATTGCAGTTTAAATTTACATTTTTACTTAACATGAATAAAGGAACTGGCGAAAATAGAGAATATTTATCCTAACTCCACTGGTCAATTTCGCGCACTTGGCATTACAGCATAATTAATTCAAGACTGTATTGCTTCATATCAATCATGAGACAGTTATACGAAAAAGTTTTATTATTAATATATGAACTCGACAATCTCAACAGTCATTAAAGGTATCTTTCCGTAGATTCATTAATACGCCACCATGGTGCTGAGACCATCCAACTCTCGCTGCCAGTTGCGATGGCAGCTAACATTGTAGACAAACTTCTCCAGGAATCCCTTGGCGTCAGAAGCAACGGTGACGATCTCCTTGAGGCTGTCGGGCGAAGCATTCTTGAGAGTAACGACACCGTAGCTGTCAACAACACCACTGCCATCAGTAGAGGACAGAGCCACCTCGGAAAGCTGGATCGCCTTGTTGATAAACGAGACGGCCTCGCCAGTTCCACCAATGGTCTTGAGATGACCAAAGGCTTCACGGATGTAGTGCAGGGCACGACCATTCTTGGAGAGAGTCTCGATGGACTTTTCACCGCCGGGGACAAAGATGGCGTCGAACATGGTGGAACGCTGTCCCTCGAGATGATGGTCGGGGACAATGCCCTTTGACGATGATGAATCCTCAGCGGCAGAGAAGATGGGTGCTCGACGAGGAGCAATGACAAAGGGAAGAGCGCTCTGAGCCTTGATGGCACCGTACATCGCGTTAAAGGCAACAGGGTCGTAACCATCAGCGATGATGATAGCAATGCGTCGAGACTTGATGGTGGGGGTCTCAGGAACAAAGTCAAGTTGGCTCAGGTTCTTGGCCTTCTTTCCGGCGTTGGGCTTGGGGTTAGCAGGCTTCTTGCCGCCAACCATCTCGGCGATAGCGTTGGCAAGATCGCCATCGATTTCACCGAGGCGCTCAGTCAGACGCTCGTAGACGATAGCCTCGTCACAGTGGTCCAGCTCAAAGGAATAGGCGGCTTGGACGTGAGACTTCTCAATCTCGGAAAGAGAGTTGTAGAAAAGCTGGGCCTGGGTGAAGTGGTCCTTGAACTTCTTGCTCAGTGTTCGCTGCTTCATGCCGACAATCTTTGCTGCGTAGTCGACGTAGGCACCCTCGCTTTCTGTGGCAGGAGGCTGGTGGCTGAAGCGGTTGGGCCAGTAGTTGACCTTGCCCTTGGTAATAGTGTGTCGCATGGCACCATCGCGGTTGAAGTTCATGACAGGGCATACTGGCTTGTTGATGGGAAGCTCTTCCCAGTTGGTTCCCAGTCGGCTGAGCTGAGTATCCTGGTAAGAGAAGTTTCGACCTTGGAGAAGAGGGTCATCTGAGTGTCCAACACCAGGAACAAGGTGACTAGTGCAGAAAGCAACCTGCTCCGTCTCGGTGAAATACTCATCGACAGTTTGGTTCAGCTCGAGCTCACCGATGTATCGAACGGGGATGAGGTCCTCAGGCCAAACCTTGGTGGCGTCGAGGATATCAAAGTCAAAGTCGTGCTCTTGAGACTCCTCCAAAACCTGGATACCAAACTTCCATTTGGGAAAGGCGCCGTTCTCGATAGCCTCCTGAAGGTCCTTGCGGTGGAAGTCGGGATCTTGGCCAGCAAGCTTGAGGGCCTCATCCCAGACAAGTGAGTGGACTCCAAGCTCGGGTGTCCAGTGGAACTTGACGAACCGTCGCTCGCCCTTTTCATTGATTAGGGTGTAGGTGTTGACACCGAAACCTTGCATCATGCGGTAGGATCGGGGAATTGTTCGGTCAGACATAGCCCATGTATGCATGTGAGTCGCCTCTGGGTGCTGAAACATGAAATCCCAAAAGTTGTTGTGTGCAGACTGCGCTTGAGGAACTTCATTGTTTGGTTCTGGCTTTCCAGCATGAATAACATCGGGAAACTTCATAGCATCCTGGATAAAGAAAACAGGGATGTTGTTTCCGGGGATATCGAAGTTGCCTGGAAAACATTAGCTTTCTCGATAGAATAGAGGATAGTTTATTGGTGTTGACAAACCTTCTTGGGTGTAGAACTTGATAGCGAAACCACGAACATCGCGGACAGTGTCTGCAGAGCCGCGACTTCCAAGAACAGTCGAGAAACGAACAAAAACGGGTGTCTCTCTAGATGTGTCGGTAAAGAGACCAGCCTTGGTAACATCGGCGGCTGACTCGAAGAGTCTGAAGGTACCGTGGGCGCCAGCACCTCGGGCATGGACAACACGCTCGGGGATGCGCTCGTGGTCAAATCGATGGATCTGTGATAGAAGGTCAGAATGAGACCGAGATGCAACGCTATATTGTGATGGTATACCTTCTCACGGCCAAAAGCATCTTCCAAAAGCGAGGGACCAGTCTGGTCATCACTGGCTACGCGCAGCCAGTGATCGGTATTGTTCTGCTTGACACCATAATCGGAGGTGATTCTGGAGTTCTCGTTAGGCTCGACCATGTTGGCCTTGAGCTGATCAATCTTGTCGTTCTTGTGACCCATGACTGCGTGCTTGATAGCTCCTGTAACTTGCTCGGTCATGTCGATGTAGGTATTTGGTATCAGAGTTGACAGAGTGTGCGGGCCATTCAGCAGAATAATACGATCTGGGTTCTTATACAATTCTGAACATCTTCATAACCACGTTAAATTTACGTCACCCTTTCGATATTCCCCCGCTCCTCGGAAAAAGCACGATTCAAAATGTTGAGGAAAAGTCGTCATGTTTCGTCAAGCAAAATCAACATTGACCTATGAGAATGCTCAAATTTCCAAGAAAGAAGTGTTTTAGGCACGATCGCGATCCTTGTTTGGAGGCCGTTACACCAGGGAGGAAACGGTCCGCAACCCCACTATTTCCGGGTTTGTCCCTGCCTGACATGAGGCTCAACGCGGGTGGAAAGAGCTAGCAAAACTGCCATCTCAAATGGGTCGGTAACAATTGATGTGGAATCTACAATTCGATGACGGCTACATTTGATACTGACAGGGGATATATATCAGAAAAGCCGGGGTAGTTGATCGTCAACAATCGACAACAATCCCATCTTGCCGGGTCGATTTTTAACAAATCCGTGCCTGCAAAGTCTGAAGTGTTTCTTCCTAGACCCAGACTAAAGTTCATAGCTACAATGGTATTCTCGTCCAATATCCGATAGCGTGTTCTGATGTTCATGAGTTATTGCGTGGGGCCATCGTCAAAGTGGTGCTATTTACGTCATCGGTATAGCTTCATTTTCTGGTTTATTTGGTGTCGCTGTCAATATCAATAAACAAACTGCCGAATCTGTAACAAATTTTCATTAAATGGAACCACCGCTGAGTACAACTCAAATACACAGATCAGAAATCGGGAACTTGAGACCCACGTGGACCTGCTAGTTACGCCCATTATAGCAGAGCCGCAGCCCGATCAGACAACGATGACCTTTAAACACTTTATGAGGATTGGATTTATACGTATATGGGCATTTTAATTACTTGGTTTTTTTTCCTATACATGAGCAAGTATCTAGCTTTTGCACAAGAGCTATTATTAAGCTGATTGAGATCAATCAATACAGGTTCAATCTAAGTTCAGGGTAATCTCGCCGAGTAAGGTGCAGGAAATAAAGACAATAAAGTCTTGATCTAAACTACCATAAATTAACTAAAATCTTTCGTCCCTTAGGTTTAAAGGGGCCATGACTCTACGGATCTCCTGTTCAACCAGCCTCTTCCAACTGAAAGCTTAAATCGTGATCAATCAGGGCGACGCCAAGCATCGTGGAAACACACCCGATTCGCTTCACGATACCTGACACAATCGCCATTGAATATGTACTGGCAAAAGAATTCACCTTATGAAATGACCCCTGGGTGTCCAAGTGGTAGAAAAAAGCTGTGCTGTTCCAATATTCATCGCATCGTCTGTGGTATACTTTCGTACAGTTTAGAGTCATAGACAAAACTTAGTCGAGATTTATTTGATACGCACGAAGGCTAAGTTTGACTCATTGTCTCCATATGGAGCATATATAAAGCACATCATTTTTCTTATTTCTCTCTAGCCACTTCACGCATCACTAATATCTCGACCCAAATCTTGTTAAACCACACGATCAAATGGATTCAAGCTGCGACATCACAAACTGGCCTCCAGTTCGAATAGCTATTTCCTCGGATAATAGCTACCGAATTTATAGCGACGACCAGAATCCAGAGGTTTTATTCGAAAAGGCCATGCGATACCTCGGTTCCATAACTGCGAACCATACGGCTACGCCAGAGTACAAAGATATCCTCATAAAATGGGTCAACGATTCAGTGATTCACGCGATATACGGCAGCAATATGATAGAGCGGGCTGGATTACCCTGGGAAGCCACATTGAATCACTGCCACCAAGTACTACGAGGGCTAGATGTCTCTCTGGACAGTGATTCAGACGATATACGAGGTCAACGCGAAGTCGTACAACACATGAGAGCCTACCAGCACATCCTCCACCGTTTCGTCTTTATCGGAGAAGACATGTCAGAAAATCTCATCAAGGATACGCACGCGATCCTCTGCAAAGGGGTTTCAATCATCGACACTGAATACCCGGAGGTACCCTACGAGAAATATGCTGGCAAATATCGCACAGTTCCTGTCGGCGCGGGCAACACCATGTTTATTATGCCCAAGTTCGTCCCGACCAAAATGACTGAGATGTGCGCCAATCTGAAGAGGGAACTTGACGAAGGGGGTGATGGTTTGGATCCGTTTACGCTTGCGTCGAAATACTCGCTCAGATTCGTCGAGATCCACTCCTTTCAAGATGGCAACGGACGCATGTGTCGGATGATTCTCAACGCTATTTTATTTCGGTATCTTGGAATCGTCGTACCAATTGGAGAGACTGAAGAGGATCGCATCGAGTATATAGATATCAAGAAGCGCGCTTCGAGGGACATGGAGGGGCATGGGGAATATGCCACTTTTGTGCTGAAGAAGGGAGTAAAGTCTATACAGAAGTTGAAGCAAAAGGTTCAGGGTAAAAAGGCCCTGATAGCGCAAATAGAGGCATCGGAAGATGGAACCGTCGAGTGTTTGTTATGGAAGGCAAGAGCGGGCAGTTGGCACCTTCCTCTAGGTGGGTAGGCAGCTGCCTGACGGCCCGCGACTTTTAGTCACACACTCACTGTTTGCTTCTAGATTACGATAATCTAAATAGCCTAAGAAGCAGTGTTTTTAGGTGCCATGGCGCATAAAAACCTCCCCTAAACACCAGCCCGAATTATCTTACTTGTGGTGGTGAAGGCCTCACTTTCTTCCCCTATCATAACATCATCACCACCGAGAATATTATGGTATGAATTTTCCAACATGGGTAACGGAAACAGCACTCCCCTCCACGACTGTCTCAACGCCGTCTGTGCCAACCAAAACAACTGTGTCACGTACCCAAGCGACCCGCTCTTTGCTTGGTGGTCGATGCCATTCAATCTCGAATTCCCAGTTATCCCAGCCGCTGTAATACGACCTCAAACCGTCATCCAAGTCGCCGAAACTGTCAAGTGCGCCACGAAGCATGGAGTCAAAGTCCAGGCAAAGTCTGGAGGTCACTCCTACGGGTATGGATCCCAACCGGAGAGCATGGCAGAGCTAATAGTGTAGGAATTACGGTTTGGGGGGTGTAGATGGAGCTATATCTATTGATTTGGTCAACTTCAAAGATTTCAGCATGAACAACAAGACGTGGTATGCTTCGTTCGGCGCGGGCATGAATCTAGGCGAGTTGGATGAGCATCTGCACGCGAACGGAAAACGAGCCATCGCCCATGGAACATGCCCAGAAGTGGGCACTGGAGGACATTTGACAGTTGTACGTCTATCGCTTTATCTACTATGTGCTCGTCTGACACTTAACAGGGCGGTCTTGGACCAATTTCTCGCCAGTGGGGAAGCGCGCTCGATCATCTCCTCGAAATCGAAGTGGTCACTGCCGACGGTACGGTCCAGAGAGCCAGCTATACCAAGAATTCAGGTCTGTTCTGGGCATTGCGCGGCGCCGGTGCAAGTTTCGGCATTGTGACCAAATTCATGGTAAAAACTCACCCAGAACCTGGTAGAGTCGTCCAATACAGCTACAAAATTGCATTCACTTCGCATAATAAGACGGCCAAGTTGTACAGACAGTGGCAGGCCGTGGTGGGAGATCCAAACATGGACCGTCGATTTTCGAGTCTATTTATTGTTCAACCTCTCGGAGCACTCATCACTGGAACATTCTTTGGCACAAAAGCTCAGTACCTAGCGACCGGAATCCCTGCTGCACTTCCTGGATCAGTCAGAGGTAATGGATGGATTACGGACTGGGCGGGCCTTTTACTCCACGAAGCAGAGGCAGTTGGATGTGCTTTGGGCAGTGTACCAACAGCATTTTATGGCAAATCGCTATCTCTCAGTGAGCAGGATTTACTCAGTGACGCGGCAATTACCGATCTCTTCAAATACCTGGAGGAGAACCGCAGTGAATTGTCACCGATCACAATCATTTTCAACTCTGAGGGCGGCGCGATGATGGATATACCTGCTGATGCGACGGCATACCCGCACCGAAACAGTATCATCATCTATCAATCTTACGGCATCGGAGTGGGGAAAGTGTCGGCAGCGACACGGGAACTCTTGGACGGAGTTCATGAGCGGATCCAACGGTCGGCTCCGGGCGCCCTCTCCACTTACGCCGGGTATATCGATCCTTGGGCGGACCGAAAGGCGGCTCAAAAGCTCTACTGGGCGGACAACCTACCACGATTGCGGGAGTTGAAGAAGGTGTGGGACCCAACGGATGTCTTTCACAACCCGCAGAGCATTGAGCCGGCCGATTGAGCGGAATTGGTGTAATTAAAGAACCGTCACGAGATGACATGGTGGACGAATGAGGAATGAGATTGTCTACCACGGCTCCGATGGATGCCGACAGAGGCCGGAGTTGACCAGATTGAAGATACACAGCCGTTATCGACTGCAGTTTGCCATTCTTCTCACCGATATCTTGTATTGTCACGGGTTGTTGCTATCACGTAGCTTCATGGATAGTGACCCGCTTCAGCTTTCTAGTGCCATGATTTCCCCGCGTAAAGCTTCTGGCGTCAACTAAGTTAGTGGAGATCATTCAAAATCCGGGGTAACAACACGAAGAGATAGATATTGACAGTGAATGGTTAACAACTCGCCAGCAAAGACGAGAGTGGTCAAACACTCAAAGACAATATATAGTTACCTCTTTCTCTCGCCTTGGATCCCTGCACCTTTATCTGTACTGTCTCCCATGTCTTACATCTCAGACAATAACAAAACTAACAAAACCTTGTCAAAAACGCCCTATTTCCACACTTTGACATTAGTACCCTCCCAACCCCGCACTATCTTGTCACCGTAACTCAGACCAAGTCTCGTAACACTCGCCGCGTGATAAAAACGGCCAGACACGGCTTTTACAAGCAGAAACGGACCCGCTTGACACAACAAAGGGCGTTTTGATGGGGTTCGTGAACGTCAAAGATGGTTCATTGTGAAAAGGGGGCACTTTTTGCGGGGGAGGGGGAGCGGGCAACAAAACCCGGGCTTGGAAGCTTGTTCTTGATTTGGTTTCTTCATATTCATCTCATACAGCTTAATCGAACAATACACCATCTCTTTTGAAGAACATATTGAAAGTTGATTGGCTTCGAGTTTATACGTTTTATACAAGGTATGATGTTTGAGGCTGTTCCTTTGCGTGACATCACTTATACCCTGACCTCAAACACGATACTGTCTGTTACACTCATAAACTAACATCAATATAGATACAATCTCAAAATGACACTGCTACAACGCTCAAGATTGGCCGCTTCAGGCCTCTCGAGGTGCCGTCCCGGCCAACTTCAGTCCTCAGTGCGTAGATACCAAAGTGTAGCCGCCGCCTCTGTCATTTCTCAAAGAGACGGGCGAAACACATCCCTATCTCTATCAGCAACACCCAAAGCTTCAACGGCAATTCACAATGTCTCGCCTACAGCAGTCATGGCTCGTCCATACTCCACCGCAAGTGAAGACATGTACACAGCATCTTTTGCCTTTTTCGAGGCCATCTGGGATGCAGGCATAACGCATTGCTTCGTCAACCTGGGAACAGATCATCCCAGTATCATCGAGGCTATGGTCAAGGGACAGAGAGAGAAGAAAGGAAAGTTTCCCAAGATTATTACGTGTCCGAACGAGGTACGTATGAAATTCGGTGCTTTGTGAACAAAACTGACGGATTGCAGATGGTGGCCATGTCCATGGCTGATGGGTATGCCAGATTAACAGGCAAGCCTCAGTGTGTCATTGTACACGTTGATGTTGGTACCCAAGGTCTCGGAGCAGCTGTCCACAACGCTTCTACAGGCAGAGCCCCGGTGTTGGTATTCGCTGGTCTATCACCATTTACACAAGAAGGCGAACACCGCGGAAGCCGCACAGAGTACATCCACTGGATCCAAGACGTACCAGACCAGAAACAAATCGTCTCTCAATACTGCCGATACACAGGCGAGATCAAGACAGGAGCCAACGTCAAGCAAATGGTCAACCGAGCACTCCAATTCGCCACATCAGACCCCCAAGGCCCCGTGTATCTGTGCAGCGCACGAGAAATCCTCGAAGCTGATCTCAAGCCTTACTCACTTAAGCAAGAACACTGGGAACCAGTTGAGCTAGGTGGACTTCCCACGAGTGCCGTGGATAGAATTGCAGAGGCGCTGGCTGGCGCAAAAGCGCCTCTACTGGTGACGGGATACAGTGGACGAAACCACAAGGTTCCTGCTGCGCTTGTGGAGTTGGCTGACAAGGTCAAGGGGTTAAGGGTCCTGGACACAGGTGGTTGCGATATGTGTTTCCCTGCAGACCACCCTGCTTGGGTAGGTCTCGCGTTTGGTGTTCACGAAGCTGTCACCACGGCGGACACAATCGTTGTCTTGGACTGCGATGTCCCATGGGTTCAGACCCGCTGCAAACCCAGAGCAGACGCAAAGATCTTCCACATTGATGTTGATCCCCTGAAGCAGCAGATGCCTACTCACTACATCCAAGCCGACGCGCGCTACAAGGCTGATGCACTGGCATCAGTAGAGCAAATCACGCGAACTCTCGACAAGAAGGAATTCTCTAGCAAGCTTCAGTCCAACGCCGCCAAAGCAGCAGAAAAGGAGCGTGCGGAGGTCCACGAGAACAAGTTGGCCACTATCGCCAAGGGTGCCGAGCCTCTTGCAGACGGCAGCTTCGGCACAGGACATCTCAGCAAGAAGCTCAAGGATCTCTGCCCTGACGACACAATCTGGGCTATTGAGGCCGTTACAAACACTGGATTCGTGCACGATAATGTGCAGCCCACGATCCCTGGATCATGGATCAACTGTGGTGGCGGTGGTCTTGGTTGGTCTGGTGGTGGTGCGCTCGGTATCAAGCTGGCGACAGATGCTGAGAACGGTGGCACAAACAAGGGTAAATTCGTGGTGCAGATTGTGGGAGATGGAACCTATCTCTTTACCGTGCCTGGAAGCGTGTACTGGATTTCAAGGCGGTACAAGATTCCCGTGCTGACTATTGTGCTCAATAACAAGGGTAAGTAACACTTCGCAGATGCAGAGGTTCATGGCTAACAAGTGACAGGTTGGAACGCTCCTCGCAGGTCTCTATTGCTGGTTCACCCTGATGGTCTCGGATCCAAGGCTACAAATGAAGAGATCAACATCTCTTTTGATCCTGTACCGGACTATGCAGGTATTGCCAAGGCTGCTGCAGGCGGAGATATTCACGCTGCAAGGGTTGACAAGGCGTCGGATCTGGAGAGTGTGCTGAAGGAGGCTATCGCCAAGGTTCAGGCTGGCCAAACGGCAGTTGTAGACTGCAAGGTTGCGCCAGACTGTTAGTTTAATGTGGAGGTTCTAGACTTTGAGGCTGAGTGCCATTGGTATTGTTTGTCATTAGCATTTATGGCTGCATTGGGAGGGGGCATGGTTTAACGAATCCAACCACGTATTTGAATCAATTGCATTGGTATCACGAGCCCCCACGTCGATTGGTGATCACTTGTATGAAGCGTGGGTGTTTTGTCTGTCTGTTTCGTGGAGAGCCTAACGTCTTGTGCTGGTCCCTGTCACAAATTGATCATGCGACACAACAATGCGAGACTATTGCAGATCTTTAATGCAACAACAATTAAATGCTCGGGCCTGAATTCCGATACTATCCAGGGTCTGAAACCAGTGACAGGGAGAGTCGATAAGGCTAAACTTGCCGACCGTGTTCCGCATTCGCGTTAGTTGGGCAAGTCATTTACTTTTATTGCCACTGAATTCCTGATTCATGGCTAATAAATTAGTCTCGATTTATGGAGAAGAGACGAAAGAAAAACAAGCGCGTGATTGATTGTATGAGAGCGAATGGTTAGTGAATGGTGTTTTGATCCCTTCATGCGGCCCATGGTCAGCAAGAGTCACGACCCTTGAAAAACAGAGTGAAATCTGGGGGTACCCCCATTTTGACGCCGCATTGTTTGACGCCGGGAAAAAACATCAGACGACGCCTAAATAGAGGCTTGGCGGGGGGAGATGATCATCTCTTTGCGGCTCTTTG
Source organism: Fusarium praegraminearum (assembly GCA_002093855.1). Classification (NCBI taxonomy): domain Eukaryota; kingdom Fungi; phylum Ascomycota; class Sordariomycetes; order Hypocreales; family Nectriaceae; genus Fusarium; species Fusarium praegraminearum. Next base: position 78,299 of record LXHY01000002.1, on the reverse strand, counting down.
TTTCTTTTTATCATCTGTTCTAGATCCCATTGTTTCTAATTTCAGTAGAGATAACGTGATGTCTGGCCCGTCCTTTGTCGGGAACTACCGCAAGGTAACACGGTCAATCAGTTTGAGTTGAAAACTAATCTAGAACATGACTAGACTAGTTTTTCGACAGGCCGAATGTGGTAAATAAAATATGGGAAATGCAACTCTGATCATGATCATCACTGACTAACATCTCTCATCTCATAATTTCCCCCGCACCACGTGCTCGTGACAAGTAAAAAAATCTAAGCTCGGGAGGGGGGGAAGGGGAAGGGGAAGGCGCAGGTGGAAGTCCATGCATGGTTTAGTTGATCTGAAAGACGGCAGGTGCATGCATGTGCGGGCAGGTGCTGCCTTGTGCCTTCTCTAGGTTCTGCCTGTGAGGTTGGGCAGCCGCTGATGGGTACATACAGTCAATCAAAAGAAAACAAAAAGAGATGACTTTTGTTTAGGTATATTAGATCTCGCCATTTCTTAATCCTTGCCTACTTATTCCCGTCCTTTGATGCCGAGCGACAGCTAAACTAAAGTACCGACTCATCTCGGACTCTCTCTCATCTCATTTCTCTTGTTTCGCCCCTCGGCACGCTAACGTAGTCGGTCCGGCTTATATCGTTCATGTCTTGTTTCTCCTCTCGACCGTTGCGATACGATTCCCATACCTGACATCGATATAAGAACCCACCATCACGGACCCCGTTTTTGTTCTGGTCCGACTTCTTACTCGCATTTACGGATACCGGTACGGGACTCCTCCATCTTCAAGGGTCCCAGGTCCCAGGTCCAGATCATCAAGGCCCACTTCCGCATTCTCGTCCCACTTGAACGTCGCAAGTTTGCGCTCGACTTAACGCCCAAAGCAACAACAAAAACTAGTCCCAGCCCGTGATCAAAAAAATTCAATCCTCTTCGTGTTTTTCTTTCTCCTAAGACGAGGGATCATGAAACGTGTCGACCCGGATATTGCCCAGCGCCTTAAACGATTGAGACGCGACGATACTTCTATATCTTGAACAACAAAAACAACAACAACAACAACAACAACACTACATACCAAGCCATGTCTTATCAGACTCTAACCACCGAGGCGCAGGCCGCTACAATCCCTCTGCGACATCCTGACTCTATCATCGATCGACCACCACCTCCTCCCGTTCCTGCAACAGATCCTCAATTGATCACCGACGAGAACCACTCCGTGCCGAAAGCTGCCGATCATGACCTTTTCCAGATGGCACCATCAGAAGCTCTGGCTCTGTTAATCGCTGGCGTCGAACTTCTTGTTAGAATAACTGGCGATGTTCCTCCGACACCGCCTCCAAAGTCTCCCACCGTACCGCACATGAGTGGTATGCAAGCCGAGAAGGAGAACATTGTGCGATCATACTCGGACCGAAGTTTGACAAGATTAAGGAAACAGGCTGAACTGGAGGCCAAGAGATTGGCAGCTAAAGAAGCCAAGCCTGAATTCAAGGAGCCCGAAGATATCGATGGTGTGCGGTTGAAGCCTCACCCAGGTCTGATGTCGCCTCCTCCCCAGTCAGAGCCATACGTTGTTGTTGGAGCCGATTCCCAACCGGTAAACCTACAACACAGCGCCATCACACGCAAATTCTACAGCAAGAACGAGCCTCCTATTACTATCAACCAGTACCTTCAACGCCTACACCAATTCTGCCCAATGAGCACTGCAGTGTACCTCGCGACATCTCTGTACATACACCGATTAGCCGTCGAGGAGCGAGCCATTCCCGTTACCCGACGCAACGCCCACCGTTTGGTACTGGCTGGTCTGCGAGTGGCAATGAAGGCACTTGAAGACTTGTCTTATCCTCATGCCAAGATGGCAAAGGTTGGTGGCGTCAGCGAAGCAGAATTGGCTAGACTAGAGATAAGCTTCTGTTTCCTCGTTGGTTTCGAGTTAGTTGTTGGTGAAAGCCGACTACAGAAACACTACGAGCTACTCAAAGACAAGACATCCCGATATCGTTTTGAGAACATGGATGTTCCCATATTAACTCTTAAGCCGCGACCGCGCGGTGCGGTTCAGCCAGCGGCATAGAATGCTGGCTCTGACATTTTACAATATGGTTTGGGGCATACTACATAGGGGTGCATGTCATTTTTCTTCTTTTCTTCTGGGACATGCATATAGTTTTGCGGCATTTGACTGAGCACTGTACTTGTCATATATTTTAGGTCTAGGCGTGGCATTGGCTGGGATGATGGGCATATACGTCGGAGTTATGAATTTATACAACAGGTTATTCCCATTACTTCAGGATGCGATGACACAGTGAAACTCATAAAATGCTGGAACAATATATATATTGATAAAATAGAATTCAACGCTTTAATCACTTAACACAAAGGAAATATTTTGGGCAAAGCCGGCCACTTGTTTCTGATGACGCAGAACGATGTGGTTGGAAGTTCCTCCCAGCTTTGCCTATCCGTTTGTTTATGCTCCCATTCGTAGCGCTAAATTGCGCTACACCTCTCGGCCACGATGGCCAAATCGTTCGGCCATTAATCTTAGGCCTATTGTGTCGTGCCGTTTTAAAATGTACAGTCCGGAGCCGTATGTAAGCCGGCTCGGCTGCAGCTCCCCAGATACCAGAGGGTAGAAACCATCTTTCTACCTAGTTATGTTGCCCCTGTACACGCGTCAACGATGAATGGAGAAGACAATTCATCCTGTAAGTTATATAGCCCTAGATTGCAACTAGTTGCAAAACAAACGCCATCGAAATAGTGATGGGCAGTTGCAAGTTTAAAACACGCCAATCTGGCCAGATAGTTGACGACGGAATACAAGGCTTTGGTGGCAAGAGAGTACCTGTAGTTGCAAGACGGCCAGAACTGTTCTTTGGTTGCCTCAAGCCAGTCGATGTGGTAAGAGGGCAATGAGTATGGTTGCAGCACCAATGGGTCAAAGCCCAGATGACCTCCTGCATCAAGATCAAGCCAATCTGTGGGGAAGTAACCCTCATTGCGAAGACGACCTCTGATTGCGAAATCTTCTGGGAGAAGTCTTCGGGCTTCTTCCGAACTTTGGTGAAGGAGCAGCGGCTTTGTACTTGTATAGCCTGCTTCCAGCCATCTCCTCGAAGTCTTGCTTAAATGTTCATCCATATTGTTGATGAAACTGTGGATGGAGCTGCCTTGCTCCAGGCACTCGATGCTTTTGTTTTTGAGAGGCCCGTAAGCACGGACAAATTCTGAATCCGTTGGGGATAAACGAGTTGGTTTGTTGGAGAGAAGAGGATCGAATAAGGACATGATGCTCTCTCTTGCGCTGATGAAAGGGGTTGGCACAGTGAGTACCTTGGCGTAGTAATAAAGTTGCTGGAGGGCATTGGGCCGTGCTAAAATGGCAAGATGATGGTAAAGCCGACCCGTGTTTGGCGCAGTTTCTGAGGCCTTGTACCAATGTTTGGATACTCCAGACCAGACCTCGCGGTCCCGGACGTCGTCATCTTCGATCGCCATACGATACCGGCCTAGATCACCTAGACATTCTATCCAGGTATCTTCAAATCCCGGCACTGTCTCATACAGGAGGGCCATCATATTATAGGCCAAGTATATGAAAGTAAGCATATGTTCAAGTGAAGACGGTAGTCTATGTCGAAGAAGCTCCAGGAACGAATGGATCCCGTGCCTCCACATGCGAGCCGGCATGGCATATTTGGACGCTAGGCGTCGAAGGGCTGGACTGGCAGAAGGGTGCTGACTTGCAAGAAAGAAATCGTGGTGCTCATGGAGGAGTGTTCTATGCAGGGCAATCAGAGCCTGCCACTGCTCACTGTTGAGCTTGCTGTTGGATTCTGTATTGGGTGCTGGCGATTGAGCGTTGTCAACCTCGATGCATTTGGTCTCTACCATAACCAGCCCAGCATATATGCCCTTGACTTCTGCGACAAGTTGGTCTTGAGATATAGGCCTAGTTTCTGGCTGTCGCATCATCTTTGAATTGTCGCCCTCGCTGCTCAATTGGACGGGCACTGCTTTAGTGGCGGATGGTTTTGGTGGAGTTAGAATGGCAGAAGAGGAGGCAGAGGTGGGTTCCGGGCCTGCCTGACTAGGACCGATATTGTGATTGATACTGGAAGCAGAAGGCCTGAGTCTGGCAGGGATGGCTGGATACCAAACATGAACATGCCCCAGATCATCAGAGCATTGAGTGTCAGCTGCATCCAGTACCTGGAGACGAACAAATTAGTGTGAGATATGATGATTCAAAAGCACCTTACCTCCGAGTCACGTCTATCTCGAGTACGCAAATGACGAACCCACTTGTCAGCCAAAGAAGTAGAGTCCTATAATTATAAGAGATGTTTTGGGTTCTAGAGGTAGGAGCTGTCATACACACTTGTTGCGATGGGAGCCCACAAAAGGCGCTCCTCCTGACTTCGGAAGAGGAGGACCACGATCGCTAGGAATGCATTGAATTGGAATAACCATTGGTTCATCTCAAGCCGTGAAAGCTTGCCAACTGTCTTTGGTCGATACTTGGATGATCCACGGTTGCTTGGTTGGGCGAGGATGGCGGAAGAGCGTCAGAAAAGTAAGAAACAGCTGAGGCGGGCAGTCCTTTTCTCGTCTTGGAAGCACAAGATTCTTACGAGATATATCTGTTATAATACTAGATAGTAGATAATAGGATGGGATATAACCAAATAATTGTAGTTCATATGCAGAGAAAGTGCGGCAGCAAAGGAAGGGGAATCAGGGTCTGGCGGTATTTTCTCTCAGCAGCGCAATCGACCTGATATTTTTGAAGGGGATAGTTTGTAACCCCGATAGAGATGTGACCTAATATAGATCAAAAATGGGAGGTTCGTATGAAGCGTGTAATGATGGTGGCTTGATGATATCAGCCCGTGTCTACCTGTGGTTGGCTAAACCAGATTTTCCCCTCACATTTTCAACCTCCCCTTGGTTCGCAATCAGGCGCTTGGTTCGCAACTAGAAACTGAGTTGTTTGCGGCTCTGCTGATAGTAGGTATACTATCCCTTCTCGCACCTTTCTCTCCAAAGCTCTATCTTGTTAACGATACAGCAAATAACGACATCGCCATTCTATACTGCTCTGAGACATCAAGTCCAGTATAATACTTTATTGACGAGAACGCTTCTTTCTTCTCATTATCAAACACCCCAATGTCCATTGCGGGATGGCACTACACCGAAGCGCTGTTCTACCAGATGCCGACAAAGGTCGCCGTTCTGGAAGATACGCCCACGCAGCAATGGAATGATTGTAGTCCGCAAACTCAACACTCCTCCATAACAAAGGTCGTGCTTACGGCTGGAGCTTGGATATCCACGGCAATAACTATCATAGTGCCGACACTATTCAGTACTTCAGTGCCCCAACGGTCCTGCCTTGGTAGCTTTCCGGTATGTCGCATACTACTACGCTGCTGCTCATCTAACCCGGACTCACTTCAGGCCTGCGATCCCAAAACCCTCATCACACCTTCGTTTCTTCCCTCTTTTCTGCATCCGGCCTTCAATTGCGAGACGCTGCTGTTCATAATATGCGTGGCAATATGTCTTCACTGGGTATGCGTGTCGCTGCTCTTTCGGTCGGTTCGATGGCGAGAACGATACTTCCCTACGGTGCTATATACAGCCGGAGGAGCCACGATCTTGGCAACACAAGTGGTTAAAGATCCAGCAGCAGTCTTCCTTCAGGTACTTCCGTTGGTGTCAGACATTTGCGTTGTCATTTTCCTAGGCCTTGACTACATTTTGCCATAATTCGTTATGAGGATGTCAATGGAACCTTGCTTTTTGCCGTTCCCTTGTTTATGAAGACCTCACGAGTTTTGTGTCACAATTGAACTTCGAGTTCATTATCCAGATAGACTTCTTGTTTTAACTATCCTACCTTGGCCTTTTATGTATGAGTTTCGACATTTCGGTTTCGTCACGGGTGTCTATAGTACTTATTCTCAGACACATTAAATATACACTGCATCATATCAACCAAGCTAATCCTACTAGTGATTGTGAGCCTTTGCAAAGATGGATGTAGGGACGTCATAGTCTTCAATACGTGTATTCGAGGCGTGGCATTGAGGGATGGAATCACGGGTATATACATCGGAGTTTATGAACTTATATGGGAATTTGAATAAGATATATGAAGCAATTGATATGTTAAGATACCCGGTTTTGTTGACGAACGAATAAGGGACTGTCGATCTGCCAAGACACCTTGACTCGTAAAATGAGGGTTATCGAATCTGTTATGAAGCTGCAGTGGATGATCCGATCCATGTTATCCTTCCCAGACCCGCTCAATGATCCACCAGCAATTCTAGAACAAAGCCAGCTTGTTTCCGTAGACGGGTATAGTCGCTGTGCAGTTTATGAAGCTTAGATGAACTTCGATCGTGAGTCGCATCTCGAGACTCAAATTTGGGGTGATATTCGCAAATAACTATGATGTCTCGATCAGTACGAAAAGCAAGCCATTGGGCTCGACAACTAAGACAGCCTTCTAAAGACAAAGTAAACCCCCTGCAGCAATAGAATCCTTCTCGTATTAGTGCTTATCAAGTGAATCACGCGAGCATTCCCTTATTGCTTCTACCGCAATTTTACCGATTACCCCGAACTCTACCTCATCCTCAGACGTCACATCTGCTCACTCATTCATCAACCAAACTCTACAATTGAATCAGCGTTCATGTCGAAATGGGCGCCAAGACATCCGAAGACGATTACAATGGAGGAAATGGTATAAAATTCTCATAAATCTCACTCTACATGAACCAAGCTCACACATTCCAGGCCATGGACCCCTCTCATCCAAGCCATCCTCCGCAGGCGGAGAACCACGCGGTGCTCATTTCGCCCGTGACGGAGACGGCAGTCTCGGCGGCGAAGGGGGCGACGACGATGACGACGATGATATCGATGCTACCACCGGATCGATAATTGCCGATGGAGCTGCTAAGAAGAAGAAAAAGAGAAAGTCAAAGAAGAAGAAGAAGACGCAATCTTCTCCTCCCAGGGTCCCCCTGAGCGAGATCTTTGCAAACAAGGATTACCCCATGGGTGAGATTCAGAGCTATTCTGATGACTTTAACACAGCTCGCACTACAGTTAAGGAAATCCGCTACAAGGGTCGACGACAGCTTGAGGACCCTGCGTTTCTGAACGACTACCGTAAAGCAGCAGAGGTACATCGTCAGGTCCGACAGTGGACTCAGGAAAATGTCAAGCCCGGGCACACTCTCAATGACATTGCCAATGGTATTGAGGACGGTGTTCGTGCGCTTCTGGGAAATCAGGGAATTGAACCCGGCGACAACATCAAGTCCGGAATGGGCTTTCCGACGGGTCTTTGTCTGAACCACGAGACTGCGCACTACACGCCTAACCCAGGCCAAAAGGACGTTGTTCTCAAGTATGAGGATGTCATGAAGGTTGATTTCGGCGTGCAGATCAACGGATGGATTGTGGACAGTGCGTTTACAATGTCTTTTGATCCGACGTATGATAATCTCCTAGCTGCCGTCAAAGATGCTACAAACAACGGTATCAAGGTATGTAACATACCTGTATCATCAAAACTCGTCTAATTTCTGTAGGCCTCTGGTATTGACGTTCGGATCTGCGACGTCAGCGCCGCAATCCAAGAAGCAATGGAAAGCTACGAAGTCGAAATCAAGGGAAAGACATACCCCGTCAAACCAGTCCGTAACATCTCAGCGCACAACATCAAACACTACCAAATCCACGGTGGAAAGTCGATTCCGTTTATCAAGAACAAGGATCAGACCAAGATGGAGGAGGGAGAGGTGTTTGCCATTGAGACGTTTGGAACGACTGGTACTGGAAAGTTGTACGACGATGTAAGTTATATGAGCTATGTGTGTGTGTGATTCATTTCTGATATGTGTTAGGTTGGCATTTATGGCTATGGTCTGCAGCATGATGCGCCCAAGAATGTGCATTTGCCTTTTGCGACTGCGACTAAGCTGCACAAGGTTATCCGAGAACAATTCGGGACTATTGTCTTTTGTCGTCGGTACCTTGACCGTCTTGGTTTGGATCGGTATCTGGCTGGTGTAAGTATTCGCCCATTCTTGGTCTTCACATGAGATACTTATATGTCGCAGTTGAACTCGCTGGTTTCGCACGGCATTCTCGAAGCGTATGAACCGCTCGCTGATATAAAGGGCTCTTACTCTGCGCAGTTTGAGCACGTAAGTGTTTTGTCTCTGTGAAATGAGTTGATGCTGATTATGTTTAGACGATTCTGCTTCGAGAGTCGAATAAGGAGGTTATTAGTCGTGGAAGTGACTACTAAATTGAATATGTCGCTGGTATCATGAGTCGAATGATTCAGCATGGGTTTGAAATGAGTTCAACACTTATTTCTAATGTATTGGAATGAGTTCAACACCATTTCTTGATGTACTGGAGGAGTTCCAACACTGCTTCACTTTGCAAAGGCCTGGCTTCAACACCTGCCTTTAGTTTACTTTACATTCTTATGATGGTCTTTTAGTCTGTCATTATCTATATCAAATTATTTACTCATTAATTCTCCAACTGCCGAATTGTACCTGTCAGCTTGATCTGCATCCATCGGCCATTACCAAAAGGGTACTCTAATCAGCAAGTCACTCTCAGTGACTCACAATCTCAGCCACAAGCAGATCACAGACATGACCCCTGCACACACTTCCGTACAAAGCAATAACTGCAAACTACCCTTTCCCATGGATGCCTTGAGATTCCGGGTGCGACAGTGTCACAGGACCCTTTAACGGGTAATGTCTCGATCGGCACATTTTTAAAGGAAGCGGGGTTACATCAATTGAGTGTGTGAGAAGGGGGGTAAATTGATATGTAGGACAATTTAGGCAACCAAGGCAATCAAAAAAGGCATTTTCAACTCAATTCCTAACTTGTGGTAGATAAGAGAGTTCTCTGGTTACGTGCAGATAGAGAGCTACGTACCTAGTTAGGACTTGTATGCATCTGTTCCTAATAGACTTCGGTCTCGACATCTTATCTTCTTTTGTGCCGTGACGCTGCATTTATCCCATCCCCATGAACAACCCTCATCGTGTTCACTTGGTGAAGCTCTACCAAAGTACCAAAACGGCCCCATCTTTCGAATCATGGTGTTTTCCACCCCCACCTTGTCACGAAAGAGGACTTTGATTCCGTGAATCCCTGTTCTTAATGCATGTAGTAGATCGATCACCTTTTTACACTTTTATTACCGAGACCGGAGTTGTTTATTGACTGACAGTGGGATTTAAGGCTGCCATCTTTACATGTCTCAGTGTACAACCTTGACACTTACACCATGAGACAATGGCGATATTGCCTTTCTTTTTCGTACCTGCTTTAGATCAAGCCACTGTTTCTCAGAGTCATAATCAAGACTTGACTCTAGGATGATAGTTCACATCACTGATTCAGAGGGAACTAAAAATTGATACCAAAATCCAATCCGGATTCCTTTTTTTGTCTTGTTTTGTTGTCTTGTATCTAGCTAGTGTCCTGTAGTCCTTTCAAAACTGGCTTGCTTATCGCCCGTACTGTTATCCAAAAATAAGAAAAAAATATACACAGAGAAGTCATTGTTCCCCTTCTAATCCAAATCCAAATGCCAAATCGTAAATCAAATCGCTTAACTTTCCCATTCGCTTATACAAAAGAAAGATATCCAATAGTTGAAACAGTTGATACAAGACCAAAAGCATAAAGAAGCAAAACAATAGTACACGTTCAGAGAACATTCATCGCTTACTGGTAGCGGTACACCACAGATTCGTAGAGCTCTGTTGGGCGTCTGGTATCAGCTCCGACTGTCAGTCGTCGCTTGGGTTGCATGCGCTCGCGGAGACGCTCGCGCTGGGCCTCCTCTTCCTTCTTCTCCTCGCGGCGAGCAAGGCGACGGGCCTTGTCGTCACGGCGCTCCTCCTCAAAGCTCAGACGGCGCATCTGATCAACGGGGATCTCAACAGATGGACGCTTGTAGGTAGCTGAGCGCTTGGGAGCAAGAGGGGCAGCAGCAACGGGGCGGCTGGCGATGACCTGGTTGGCTTCGGCGATGCGCTTCTGGAGAATCTTATCCTTCTCCTGTTGTCGCTTCTCCTCGCGGCGACGGCGTCGCTCCTCATCGTCGTTGGAGTGGCGGCTTTCCTTGGAGCTGCTGGAGGCGTGGCGGTGGTGCTTCGAGCGGTGGTGGTGGTTGTCGACGACCTCGATCTGGACACGGCGCTCAGGCTGGAGAGTTCGCTCATCGACGATGACAGGTCGTCGGTGGTTGGGGTCCCGGGATGAGTCTACCATGTAGGTGTTTCCATTGGGAGAAGCAGGGGCGGACCATTGCTGAGGAGGAGTACGAGGGGAAGCAGGGCTGTCGACCAAGACGATGCGCTCCTGGTGGTGTCGAGATCCTCGACGCTTGCGGTCCAGGTCATAGACCTTTTGACCGTTGACGTAAACACCTGACGAACGATCCTTCTTGCTGTTAGAGCTAGAGTAGGAACGGTCTGACTCGTCTCCAGAGCGATGCGAGCCTGACGGTGTCGAGGGCGCAGGGCTGTACTGGGGAGTAGGAGGCAGTTGTGAGGTGTAAGAGAATGAGGGAGCCTCATAAGCAGAAACGTATGTGGGAGGATGGTCCAAGAGATAGTTCTGGGAGCATGCTTGGTTGTGACGAGAGTTTGCGCAGAGAGTAGGTTGGGAGTACTGCTCGCGGCGTCCGTCAGGGTGGACGTATGTGTAGATGTTTGTGGTGCACATTGTGTCGGTGCTGTGATGTTGTAGGCGCTGATTGCGCAGAGGGAGATCCTCTTGGATGATGACCGGAGGTAAGTTGTAGTAGCTTCTTTGTTGAAGAGTCTGTTCAGATGAAGCGGTGTTGGAGCTGCGACGACGACGATTGTAGATGATGTTGTCAATAACAAGTGGTGAGCGTTGAGATGACAGCTTGATAGAGGATGAAGCTTGAGAGTGTATAGTGTTGATCGATTGAAGTGTTGTGAGATGAATTGAGTTGTTTGTTTGGTTGTTGGAACAAGTGCAGGTGGTGGTGGTTATATAGAAATCCGGTGAGGGAGGGTAGTTTGAAAGAGGTAGTGAGGTAGTAGAGTGTGTAAGCCAGGTACTGTACTAGTACTACTGCAAATGACTTGCTTTAGTGTGAGATGGTTATGGTTTGATGCCTGGGGACTAAAGTAGTACGGGAATTGTAAGTGTAAATACTTTTTGATGGTAGATATTGATGCCTGTTTGCTCAATGTGGTTCGCAAATGGATCGCTATATAGTACTTGTAGCAAGTATTGTAGTGGTGGTGTTCCCTCCCTAGGTCCCATGGAACGGTAGGCAGAAACGGCCATTCTCCACTCTGGCCCTCCAAGGCTGCCTTGAAGCGAAGCCCCTGCGGCCGGCCACTAACAAGCCCCTGCAGTGACCCTTGACGTTGGTGGACGGTGGACCCCCTCCCAAACAGATGCTATGCCGATGACTCCCCCAGGGCATTCTCAGCCACTGACCTACACCAAAAGTGTAGATGGTTCGGACATGGCCATCACATCATCTGGTTCATTAGTTGAGGCTCAGTAACTAAAGGTCTAGTGGTGATGATCAGATCAAGGAACAGACTGGGGAGGGACGGGTATCGAAATGAGGTCACGGTCGATAAATGACGAGATTAATTACATGGAACTAACAGTATCAATCATACGTGCCTAATCTAGGACTACAGTGGTCGGCCTCTACAACACGCGGCCATGGTTGAAACAGAGTTGGGAATAGACACAGAATTGTTAGTAGTGGTACTGTGTACAGTTCCCGCTATCGGCCATTGTCAAGTCTCAAGTTCCCCCCAACCAAAGTCCAAAGTCTCTTTGGCATCATGGGATCCGTCTCCTCGGGCATTGAGTCATCAAGGACTCTTCGCTCTCGTGTCTCGATTAGCGCTAGCCTTTGTGGTCGTCGTCAATCAGTCAGGCCAGGACTTGTATGCATTCTCAATCTCTAGCCAACGAGAACAAAGTACTTACTAAATGACCTGCATACAAAGAGAAACAAGGCCTGACTCAACTAAACTGATACTACTCTGCAGTCAGTCCCCTGTACAAGAGAGTATCAGTCCCTGGTAAATCAGGCAGTGCAAATCGAGGCTTGGTCGTAGTCTCGCGAATGATCCACTCCAAATCGACTCTAGTCTTACATGCCTCAGCCCTGGAACAAACCAGGATAATTCTTCACCACTTCAGCCTCGCATTAATTAATTGCATTTTTTTTTTTCTTTAATTGATTATCAGAATCTGATCATCTTCAAGGATCGATTGGATGCCTCTTCCTTCCTATGCATCGTCCCGAAGCGGGAACTAAGGTAGTTTTTGATGCGCATATCGCACAGACACAGGCACAGCACAATGTGAACCAACGGTTGTCCATAGTTTGTGTAGCTGTCTACCTAAATCAACTTGCACAAATGATGCAGGCAGCTTTAAACCTTTTTCAGTGAATCACTCTTGATTTCCAAGGGCGCGCCCCCGTCATGTCATGTCCATTGCGCATTATCGCGTTACACTAATACTCTGTATATCCACGTCCATATTGCGTATACCTCTCGTAAATCACATGAAACATCAAACAAACCAAAGATCCAAAAATCTCTGTCGTTCTAGTCCTTTCCAAGAGTATCTGCATTTCACAATCGGCTTGCCATGCCAGCTCAACACGGCACAGCAGTCGTCGCCTTGCAGCAAGGTTACCATTTGTAGAGGTGCATACATACATAGGTACATACTACTCTGCACAATACCTACGGATTTGAATGCCTGTCGGTAGCGATAAAACCGTCTCCTCTCAGATGGAACTCTCAAGTCCGACGGCCCCCAATGGCCCCCAAGCAAGGGTCTGGCTGATTACCTCGGGCTGCCTCTTTTTTTCTTAACCAATAAGATAGAACTATTTTGAAAATTACAAGTAATCATAGAGCCTTGTTAAAAATGGCCATTTTACATGGCTTCGTAATCATGTCCATGACAAATCTGCAGATACACATTTAGTGTTGAAGCAATACAGAGTACATACAGACAGAGAAGAAAAAAGGCAACACGGACAAAACTCTTTGACCCGACGAAAAAGGAATAGTGGCTTCCAACCCTGTAAGGTAGAACCTTGACCTTGACCTTGACCCTGGTCTTGGTTTAGTTTAGTTCCCTTTTGATACTACTGCTGATGTTTTGTCGACACTGCCTCCTCCACAGCTAGAGAGCAAAGTAGGCGCAGCAGCTAGAATTCGAAACTGATAATACCTCATTTCCCTACTCAACACCATCGTCATCAATATTCATTCCTTCTAACTTTGAATTTGGACATGGTAGAAATATTTCTATCGGCTGCCTCTTTTTGCGGCTGGTGATCATGAACCGCTCCATCACTCATGCTCTCGATTGCGCCTTTTGAGCATCTACCTGAGTGTTGGGTCCTTTACTATTCTGTCAAAGCTGTCACATCGTTTCATATCGGGTCAACTGTGGTCAAGTTACCATTCTATCGGGCCAACACAGGCGCTGTCAAACTCTCATACAAAGCGACTCCAGGGTATGCGCTTTGACACCTGCAATCGGCCGCATACAAACGACCTGGCGTCTATCGACAGTTTTTTATTTGGTAGTATCTCGCGATTGTAAAGTCTAATACCGACAATTTACTTCTAGTTGCCTATTCTTAGCCCCCATATTAGGACTTTGATGATTGGTGATTGCCTTTGCTGTTGGTTCTAGCAATGTTGCCATATATATCTTAAAGTGGCAAAGTGTTTCATCACCCGCGCGCGGCTAAACATCAGACCGAATAGATGGTATACCATTTTGGGACAGAGGCAATTGTTGATTGATACTAATTTGGGTGTTAAGTTGGATAATACTATTTCAGGTGCGAAGCTGACTGACACTAATCCAGACGCGCAGTCATGTTGCTATTCACAGACCACCCATTCTAAACCTTCCAGTCAAAGCCAATGTCAAAGTAACCCTTCTCAGGTACCTGCAACATCGAACACCTGACAATCTTTCCATCAGCACCCACAAGACCATGCCTGTCGACACCCTGCTCATGGATCCTGTTCCCCCACCAGTCGACCACGACACCTGTGTGCTGCACCGCAAAGTACATGATGGCCCCTGAGATGCCAATAGCCGCGCTGAGCGAGCTCGTCAGCACGTACGCGTACTTCTCCCACCACGCCGTATACCGCCTCTTGATGAAAAAGTTGAACACGAATGCTAGCACCACCGTGCCCTGCATGTAGCTCCAGTTGAAGGGCGCCCAGCCCATCGGTCCCGCGAAGAGGATGGGTGCGTTGACGTTGCGCCAGAACGAGTTGGGCCAGCGCTTCGCGATAAAGTACGCGGCGATGGGAAAGACGACACCTATTGGGATAGTGTATGTGAGCGCCCGGTATGGTCCTTCGGTTCCAAAGAGGCGGCGTGGGCCGACGACCCCCCATATCACAGAGGACATGAAGTAGGTATGTGTGCGGGGGCAGGTGAAGCGGTCTTTTTGATGCAACTGGCACACATCCTCAACATTGCGAAGGAGCCAGTGATTGACACCCAGTCCGATAAACCCAGCCAAAAAGGTTGCGTAAACCTGCGCGACAAAGGCCCATCGGGGAGGAATCTTGGCATAGTGGGCGAGTTTGAGATCACATGAAAAGTTCAACGACTGATGCGTAGACATGTAACTAAACATGTTGAAAATCATGTTCGGTATAGGCTGGCCTTCCAAAACATGTCCTCCCACAACCATGGCCAGAATACCCGTTGAGAGTTCCAGGTTTGTGACAGCAAATAGCATACCAATCGGAACCTGCAGTAGGACGGTGAAGAGCAGAGCCAGAATGATCCCCCATATTGGCATGCCAGTTGGCCACACACTGACAGATATGCAGGCGAGGGTAAAAGACGTAGCGAGGATGACAAGGTACCACCAGTGAGGACATTCCGGGTACGCAGCCATGAGGCGGTTGTGCACATCGTCAAACTCGTCATCCCGTGACTTTCTCTTCCAAGACGCTCGTATGCCATTCATGATATCCTTGCGATGCCAGAGATACATGTGCACCGGCGTGGCAACATATATCATAAAGGCAGCCGCATACTTGGTCACTTGGGTAGACGTCACGAGGGGGACGCTGTACTCGTGGTACGCCGTCTCGTTGAGTGTAAAGTTGGGCAGCAATATGTGCGAGACGTTGTAGCGGCTGCCCGAGTTGTCGTAAACAATGTTACTGTTGATGGGGAAATAAGCTGCGTCCCACACGTTGTTAAAGTACAGCAACGGCGCAACTATGACGCCGATGATGGCCATGCCGCTGGCGTAATTCATGAGCGTGAAAAAGGGCGTGACGATGGGATCGCCCAGATATGTCGCAATGTTCCAATCCAGAGTGGGCAAGGGGTTGAACCCGAGACCACAGGTAGATCCAGCGATGAGGGCGAGGGTGACGTTGCGTGGTGATATCCACGTAGGCCAGTTGAACAACCCAAGAGCTTTGAAGAGGAAATTGGGGATCCAAAAGTACACAAACATGGAGGCAAAACAGATCAAGAAGAACCTATACCGTGTCATGGTCCACCCGTTCGCAGCCTGTTCCCTGTTTCCGTTGTCTTTATACAAAGCCTTGGTGAGGGCAATATTTGCCAACGATCTCGGCCACAGCATGGACGATGGGTATACAAGGAACCGACGAGCCAAACCTGCACATCCGTATCCGAGGAACTGCGTAGACAACAGAGTCATGATCTGCCATGGGATACTGTTGGAGAGAACCTTTTCACCATAGAAGGTGTCGAGCTTCAAGACTTGGATGATGGAAACAACATAGGCGCCAACTGCAGCACCACCAAAAGACACATTTGCCATGATTGCAATCAAGACATGCTCTTTCTGGCTAAAAGGTCCCGGGTTGAGGGAAAATTCCCAAGAGAATATTCGAAACTTTTTTGTTGGGAGGATCTTTGCCAGCAGTATTCCCAAAGGCATTGACAATAATTGTACCATGTACGTCGACAGACTAATCGCCGGCATTCGAAGGGAGAAGAATTGTTCAATCGACGTCCCCAGTAGCACGAATATTGTCCCCAGGAAGAAAGCTCGAAAAGTCCCTACAGGCAGCGTTGGATCGTCCGTATTCTCGACGACCGCTCGAACTTCTGGGTAGATGGAATTGTTTATCATCAGGTCCCTCTGAGCTTGAAACGCGGCATATATGCCATGGGCCAGTTCTTCGTCCTGTTGCTCGCCATTCCTATTTTCGAGATAGCTTCTCGCTCGTTGGAGGATGTCGTCGGGGAAGTTTTGGTCATGTTCGTGCTCTTCCAAGAGGTTTGCAAGTCTATCGGCAAGGCTCTCCTTGGCCATGTCGTCGTTAGGGCCAAGGGGTATCTCATGCATGAGGATAGCATCCCCATCGTCGGCGGGGGCCACGACTGGTTTTCCGGCTGGCGAACTCATCGTGAAGTCCGGGTGATTGCTGAATAGCCATCAATCTGGGAACAGAGCAATGAAAAGCATCTTTGGAGCAAGAAAATTGTTGAGAAGAACTACAAAGAAATAAGCAATTAGAATTGCCATGGCGCTGTAGAATGACCACATTAAACCCTGTAGTTGTCATGATCACCAACCAGGTGGTCTCTTCAGTATATCGACAAAGTCTATAGACTTCTACGGACAATCCTGTCCGGGACGTGACCTCAGAAACAAGCCACCTGTGGATATAAACTGCTTGGGTGTAATCACAATCGAGGAACTTCTCATTGGGCAATATAGGCACAAATGTCGTGTCAGGAAGTAACCCGATGTTGGTAAGTGTTGGTATTCAGTATTTAAATGTAAAAGTGATAACAAATAAGGCTGCGCAACTGCCCAAATACTGCATGTATGTTGTGCAGATTCTCTGTAAGCCAGACGCCCTTGATGTGTCGAGATAATTTGATCCGCAGGAACCCAAATAGGAAGAGAAAGGACTGCTCTCCGAACACCTTGCCGTATTATCCATGGAGATTGTTTCTCCTATCGCTTCAGTGTTGAGACTCAATGCAAACGCCGGCTTTGATAGATTTTCTCATCAACCCTTGACTCGAGACGTCCAATATCCATCTTATTCGGAAAGGATATGCCGGAGATCCTGATCCAAGCGTGAACGACATCCGTGTATACCTGAGCGCTGCAATTAACTTCTTTTATCCAAGATCCTTCAAGATCTAGCACAGGCCAATCGGTTGCTGTTGAGAAATTGCGTAAGGCCAATCGCTGTAGGTGGTTTCGAAGTGGCAAAGTATCCAGATCGGAGCAAATCGATTCGCAATGATAGTATGTCAAAGATCCAGGCGTAGTCGAAGGATCATAAATAAGACCGTTGCCAGGTCATTATGATGTTTGTGATTAATGGTATTGGTGATACCAACAAAGGTTCCGCCTCTTTCAGCCAGACTGTCGTAAATCCATCCGCAGTCGTCGGCTGTCTATCGAAAAAGTCCAACTCCAAAACTCAATGCGCCGTTGATGAATGCATGTATGTCGAGTCGTAAATCAGGTCAGTCTTTCCATCCAAGCTGTCGTGATGTAATGCAAGTCGCAGTGTAAATCAAAGAATTCCCATCTGGTGCCAGGGATCATTTCGTCCTCCTCGCCGTCTGTGTCGTCTCTCTGCTGCGCGCCTGGCATCACCAGTACAGTCCACACAGCCCCAGACGGCAAAGACTAATCTCCAGCCACTGGATCACAACTGTTAGTAACATGACCCTCTGTAGAGAGGGGGTGAGGAACCTACACCACTGCGATTAATGCCCAGAGTGCAGCCATAAGCCACAGTTCCTGCCTCCTCTGGCCGGGCTTCTTGTCAGAGGAGATGTTGATGTTGGATACCCACATCATGATGATGCCGCCCACGCAGAGCGCCAGCGCGAACAAATCGTGGAGAACTTTTCTTGAAGTGACTAGTCTGGGGACTGTGAATGAGGTGTCTGTCACCGCCAGAATCTCCCAGCTGTCGTTGAGCATTGCAATTGCGCACTGCAGCGCGTCAGCCTCGTGTAACCAGAATTGGTTGGAGGGTTAAACAACTTACACCCACAGCACCGGCGATAATGACTTGGCTCTTGGACGACCATTCTTTGCAGACGTATGCGAGGAGCAGAATAGCGGCGAGGCTGGTGATCCAAGCGACCAGCCTCACTCCAGCTTGGGCCAGGGCATAAGGCCTCGAAGGCCGCGCCTGGTAGTGGTACCGGCGCCTCGAAGGCATGGCCGGTGAGCGGTGGAGAGACAATCTCAAAGGTGAAGCATGAAGAAGGAGAGGAAGAAGAAGAAACAAAAAATGATGGCAGAGTGATTTGTCGATGGAGATGAAGCAAACAAAAAAGAGGTAGCCTGGTCAAGTTAAACAATGGAAGAGGTTAGGAATTGACGAAAAGAAGTGGAGGGAATGGAGATTCGGGGACCCAAGGGTCGGTGTAGCCAATTGGAGGGTGCCAGACTAGCCGTGGTCAGTGTAGTACAAGGGAGCTAGGGGTTGGCGAGCCGCTGGGGGGGAATTAGGTGGTGGATTAGTTCGAGACTTGACTCGACTCTTGAATCTGCATTCCGATATGGTTAAGCTTGGAATGGGGAATAGAGGATAGTATGGACTATGGTACTCTGTAGACAAATGCAGATACCTCGAACAAAGTGGCAACTCAGGAGGCATCGAATGCATACCTCTAGAGTTGCATAACAAACAGTTTCAGGGCCCACCCACTGTTTGGTCCCCTTGTTACCGTTGCTGTGGCACAGCAAACCACTCTAGCCACTCTCCTAAGGAATGACATGACCCCTGTTCTGTTCAGCTCTTCACTCAGTAACCCAGCAATCATGATGCCAAATAATCGTCATTATTATTGGGGATATCTATTTAAAACGAATACTCCTCCACGTAAAGATATATACCCTGCGCACCCGTTCCTTTATGTACAGCTCGTTCATCACTTAAACGGCTCACACAATTCCTCGTCCGCGCCACAATCTCGCGACCACCACAAACAACTACCCCTGTCTCCCCCCAAGCTTGCTCTACTGGTTCTCGAATCATGGCCTCGATATCTGGGCGGCACGTGTATTCCCGAATAAGCTCTGGCACCGATATTGACTTTTCCACGCGACACGGTGAATCGCTCGGACACGACTTCTCGTCTGTGCCGCTGCTGCAACAACATCCTGTAGATCCCTTGATGGGTTGGATGTCGTCAGAGTCGCTCGATCTTGACGATTCTGATTCAGGCCGAGAAACGAAAACTGGACCTTGTGTTTTGTCGCTGGACCCTGTAACTGCGATGTGGATGCTGACAGCGATGCCCTTTGCGCGCACCATTCGACCAGCTTCTTCTGCTCTTTCAACGTAATATTCAATTTCCTGCGCTGTTCTTGCTGTGAGAACAACTTCGACTTTTCGTGTGCAGTTCGCTTTTTGTGCTGCCGCTACACTCTCGAGGATGGGAACAACAAAACTCGCTCCGGTCGACGCTCCGATCAATACCAGCGTCTCGTAAATGTCCCACTGTGGGGGAACACCATACGGTCCTGATACAAAGCCTGTAAGCTCAGAGGCCGTATTCTTTGTCGCATACTCGTGGATACGCTTGGAGAATCCAGAATGGGCCCGCACGACAAGTTGTATACTGTTGCAACAACATGATCCCTCGAGCTTGTGCGCACAAGCAATTGTATACGGATGCGCTTCAAACAGGCCTAGACGGGGAAGCCAGAGATAGATGTGCTGTCCAGCCTTCCACTTGAAGTGCACATCCTTGATGGTGATTACAGTGGTCGCTGGCCCAACGACCCGAGCAGCCACACGATGTCCGAGATGCTTCATGCCCTGGCACGCTGTTCCTTGGGGTCGTAAACGAACATTCTGCCATAAGAGAAGAACCCATCTCATGACGCGGTCAAAAACAAGGAACGAGACGCTCATCCATAGAAGCCAGCGGGAATTGGCAGGAATATGCTTGTGGAGCAACCACAGCATAACAATACTGGTAACAACATGCTGAGCCACCCACACCTCATACGAAAGTCTGCGAATAGGCACAATTCCAGTTACGACGTTCCAAAGAAGAATGGCCCAGGCTGCCAGTCCATACTTGACCAGAGGCAGGATACTGAGGGCGTAGTCGAGAAACTCAGCACGTACCCACATGGTCCAGAAATGGAATCCATGAACCGTTGCGGTGACAAACATTGTGCGCGCAACCCATCGATGAAACCAGTTGAGCCTTTCGTGGCTAGTTCCTGTGAGGAATCCGATAACGTTGACCTTTGTCGATAAAAGGTAGACCAGGGGGAACTGCATCAGAGTTACCCATGCGTTGCGATATCCGATACGCTCCCAGTAGTACACGTCGTTCTTTGCTACTTGCCAGCTCATCATGTAGACGACAACGACCCAGTAGCATGCTAGAATGATGATCCGGCCGAGGGGTAGTGGCGTGGCCCATTGGAGGCCTTTGGTGGTGATGTAGTATTGCGGGTGGCCCATCTCTCGAATGATGGCTGTTGCTGTCGCCCATATTTGACTTGAAGTTCCTCTTGGTCGGGTGGGGTGGTCTATTGCCGGATCGCGACATGATTTTAATCTTTGCGATGTTAGTAAAGACGCTGGTGAGTTTATGAATAAGCTACCTTTGCTGAGCTTCCAGATGGTTGATGCCGCGGACAGCGAGGAATGTGCCGACGACACCAGCAATGATATACCAATATGCACGAGCAAAGGCATAATTGACTTCCATGCCCAAGCCGGGATCATGATGCATGTGGTCCATATCCATGATGGCTATTGTGCGCCTCTGGCGTCGAAGAAATGCGATTCAAGTGAGAGGGAAAGCGACGGCCAGCGTCGTGAAGAAACTAGCGTTTCGGGTCCAGCTTCTAGGTCTCAAGACGATGATTCTGTCCGTTCACAAGGTCATGATGTCGTATACAAACAGAACTCGGTCAACAGAGCAACGGCGGTTAGGCGAGAGACGACGAGGGCAATGTGGTGAGAATGATTGAGCAAGTTGGTATGACAATATCAAGACTTGGCGACTTTAGAATCGCGAATGCCAAGATGGGAGGCTTGGGAAGCAGCTAGGAGGCAAGATGCTACGTTGAAGGAAGAGTGCTGATGTCGGATGAGAGAAAGCTGAGTCGAGGCGAACCCCGCGGTGATCAAGAGTTAGGGTGAACAGGATGAATTACTGTAAGCCACCCAAACTAGGAATAGTGACTAACTGATTTATACAGGCTGTAAATGTACAGGGAAGATGCCATTAACTTCAGCTAAGAGGAGAGAATCAGTGCATGTCAGAGATGCAGTCTAGTGAAGCCACAAGTCATGTCTAATCATGCATTCCAAACTCTCAAGGTATCATCTAATTTCTACTCTTTAGATAGTTTCCGTTTTATCCGTCTCATGCCGTGTATCCGTAACAAATGTCTCTATGAGCTCGTTTAGAAGTGTCTAGAGTGAGTGATAGAACTAAGGTTAGTAGCTTCTGGATGAGGTTAAAACTCGCTCACTTACAAGAGAAACAAGAGGGAAACTTGCTCAAACAACCTCAGGGCCCGTGCACGATCAAATATGATTGGTTTCTCGGGGGTTGTCTAGGGGGGACCCTTGTTTTTGTTCTAGACTTTTGGGGTAGATCCAAATAAAACGTGCTCTCTTCGGCGGGCGTCTCCGCCACTGACTTATATGGACTAATATTTGGTGATGGAGACTTGTACTGTCGAAAGGCCTGTTTGTGCTGTACATTACCTGTAAAATCTATAGACATTCGAATCTCCATTGCATTTATGGAGTACAATGCATGGAATTGCTTCAAGCTAGTAACATGACTTGCATTGGCTTTGGGATCCATCATGGGAACACAGAGCCTCAATGACGTAGCAATCATGATGGAATTGAGGTTGTACAAGAACTATCATCTGTAACTGAGACCGATCTATGACAGTGCAATTCTATTCATGACCTGAAACTCTTCATGTCTAGAAATAACATTAATGAGGGATCTAGGTCGCTGGGCTTATACTCCGTAGAGATCATAGAGACCTGGTTGGGCAGGTACAGAGAGCAGGTGCCTCCTGCATAAAACAACCCCAGACTAAGAGAAGGTAGTTCAGCCTCTCCCTCCTTCCCTTGCCGGTATCCGCACCTGCTACAAAAACAGTCAACCGCCCACCTGAGCTGACTTTCCCATACCTCACCCACTGTTCAATTCTAATCTACCCTCTCTTATACCTCGATCACAATGCGCTCCTCTGTCCTCCTCTCTGCAGCTGCCCTCTGCGGCCTGTCCCTCGCCCACTTCGAAGTCAAGTACCCTGACACAATCGGCTTCAAAGACGACGATGAGGACAAGTCTCCCTGTGGTGGCTTCACCCCCGACCTCTCCAAAGATAAACTCGTCGATTTCCACGTCGGAGGTGAGGCCATTGCTCTTCGCTCCACTCACCAGCAAGGCAACTGGCTCTTCCGCGTTACTCTCGACGAAGAGGCCTCTGGCGGTTGGGAACAGGTCTACCCTATCGTCCAGCAGAGTGGTCTCGGTGACTTTTGTCAACCACATGTCACAGTGCCTGAGAAATATGTCGGCAAGAAGGGTTGGGTAAACGTTGTTAGTTCGGCAGTTGATGGTCTTCTCTACCAGGTGAGTTTTGACCTACAAACTCAATTACACGACTAATAGTATTAGTGCATTGCTGCCAATTTCGTCAAGGGCAAGGCCGATGCGCCCAGCGAGTGCAAGAACGCATCTTCGGTCAAAGCATACTTTGTCGACGACGACAAGCTTTCTGCCCTTGTTGATGGCGGATCAAAATCGACGGAATCATCAACTGGCACGGCCACCAGCACCGGCTCCGCATCCTCTTCCACAGAAACTAAAGATTCGGGTGCGGCGCCGCAATCTTGGTCAGCCAACGGCGTTGGCATGATTACCGTGTTGTCCATGGCATTCGTTGGAGGCGCTTTGTTTATTTAGATGCGGCTGCTCGAGATTGGTTACTTGAACTGATAAATACGACACTGATATATATTGTTTCTAATTATGATGGGATGAAGAATGAAACGTGTCTAGCGCATCTCACTCACTGCGCCGCCTCACCGCAGATGGTGGCCATTGCCCTCATTTCCAAACATGCACGACATGGGATTACATCCCTCCTCGTCGCAACAATTAATAACACGAGCCATATCGGCCTTCAATTACTGAACCAAAGTACCAAGCCCCATCCGGTCATGATCCACGCCCAACAACGACTCTTCCCCACAAGATCTACAAGGCATCCCATTGGACATGTAGCATTTCGCTGGGGTCTGATCTGGTGGCCGAGGGAAACAAAAAAAGATTCACCGCTAGCAACTTCCTCACTTCTCACTCACTACCACCCTCTCACGCTGTTGTTTGCTCATCAATTGATACCCTACCGCTCAAATGTACCCGTCTTTTATCTGATTGATTAGATGCTGTGAGCCAATGGCTAGTTATTCATCATTCTTTGTGTTGTTCTGCACGCGCCACGAATAGAGTTTCATGTGTGAATCGCCCAGCCCCGATATTACAAACACCATCTGTAGGTGCCGCCTTTCCCGTTTGTATATCTATATCTATGTCTGTTTGTATCTACTCGTCTTCTTTTCGACTGTATATCTCTTTCTATCTATCCATTGTATACTCCAAGTAAAACTTCTCATCAACTCGGCGACTTTATCAACTCATCGGCTTTGTATCCGACCAATCTTACAACCACCATTTATCTATCCGACGACACAAATCGTATGAGCTAAGAACCTTATTCAGTACAACCGTCAACCTTGAGCCAAATTTGACGTCCGAGCCACAAGTTCTGGTGACAGGGCCATTATGGCAGCTGTAGACCTCTACCACGCCAGCTTCTCAAAGCAGCTCTTCAACTCTCCGACAGCTTCCGGTCACCAGCCTCTGTATCAAACATGGTCCGAGTCATGGCCGAGGCATGAGATGAGCCTGTTGCTCGGCCTCGACATCGTCTCAGGCACGATACTGTTACTTTATCTATGCCGAAAACCGTTGCTGAGCTTAACCCCCCGCTGGTTAAAACCGTTTGCTCAAGAATCTGCGCCGTTTCACGCAAAGGAAAGAAAATGGACGTTTTGGACATTATGTCTAATCTTTATTTCTCTTGTTGGTTTAGGATTCGCTATCAGCTGTGCTATCGTCCACTCTCACCAAAAGGCTTCGTTTATGGGACTTGTGCCATGGATAGTGACGACATTTCTTACGATTATTGATCTTCCTACTCGAGCGCCGAAGCTACTGCTGATGCAGTATTCACTCATGATGGCGACTGCACTTGCACTCCAAGCAATTCGGTATCTCAGCTTCAAGACCAGCTCAATGAGCATTTTCCAGATTGCACACCTTATTCTCGAGGTTCTTGGCATCTTGGTCATCGGAAACATGCCTCTTCGCAATCCGTTCTGGGGCTCTTTGGACATTGGAAACACCAAAGTCGCTCCGTCAAACAATGTCCGCAGCCCAGAAGACAACCTCACACTCTTCCAGTTCTGGACCATGACATGGGTCAATCCTCTTTCCAAAATCGCCGGCAAGCAGGAGATTGCCGTTGAGCACGTGTGGCAGTTGCCTTATGAGTTCCAGCACTGGAGGCTTTACATGGCTTTCCGCACACTCAAGGGTAAACTTCTACCCTGTCTCATCGAGGCCAACGGGTTGGATCTTTTTATAT
This sequence comes from Fusarium praegraminearum, assembly GCA_002093855.1. Classification (NCBI taxonomy): domain Eukaryota; kingdom Fungi; phylum Ascomycota; class Sordariomycetes; order Hypocreales; family Nectriaceae; genus Fusarium; species Fusarium praegraminearum. The sequence goes on along the minus strand of LXHY01000002.1, from coordinate 53,452 downwards.
CGACTTTTGCAGCCATTGTTGAACGTGTCGCAGAAGTCTCCAACCTTCGTCTCACAAGTAAACTGTATCAGGCTCTTGATAAGAGCGACCCTCAAGAAGCTGGTCTGTGGTGTATGGTTATTCTCTCCATCGATACCATTCGCCAGATCGCTAGAACGTCTTCGGGATGGTACTCACGCAAAGCATACGAAAGAAGTCGTGGAGAGACCTTTATCGGTCTATTCGGGAAGCTTCTCACGAGAGCGGTACCAGGATCTGAAATGACGGAGAAGGATCCCTCGTCTGGTGAAGAAACAGACCCTTCCAACAAATCTGGAAAATTGTCTAAATTCTTTCAACAATGTCGTGGACGCAAAAAGCAAAAGCCAGTATCGCAGCCATCTCAAGACCATCAAGCCTCCAACGCAAAAGTCGTCAACCTCATCCGCGGTGATACCTACGAGATATCCCAACGATTCTGGGAATTCGCACGCGTGGTCGCAACGCCCATTAAAGTCATCGTAACCATCTACTATCTCATTGACATAATGGGATGGCCTTCCTGCGTGGGCTTTGGGTTCATGGTTATCTTTATTACCTGCAATTCCCTTCTTGTCCGACAGGTCATCAAACTGGAGCGTCAACGAACAGCCCATTCTGATCGACGAGCCCAGGCCGTTGCGCACTTTGTCGAGGCTAGTCGCCCGCTCAAGCTCAACGGCTGGACCTCGTCGTGGCGTGATAGGATTTTACGGTTTAGGGACGTCGAGATGAGGAAGAGACTTCATATTTCCATCGTCAACGCAGCTATCTCGACCATCAATGTCTTTGGTGGTGCCGTTTATCCCTTTGCAAGTATTTGTCTCTACACACTTATTCTCGGCCGTGGACTACCAAACGATGTCATCTGGCCTTCACTCCAGCTATTTGCACAACTTGAGGCGAGCACTAGAGAGGCTTTCGATCTCATCTCTGCAGTCTGGAAGTGCACTATTCCTGTCGAACGTGTCAACAAGTACATGTCGGAGCCAGACAGGGACCAAGACGCGTTCAGCGGCTCGCAAGATCGCGATATCGAATTCGTCAATGCTTCCTTCTCGCGCCCTGCTACCGATCATCTTGTTCTGCAGGACCTGACTCTCAAGTTCTCAACGGGTCTCAACGTCATCCGAGGGAAAGTCGGATCTGGAAAGTCAAGTCTTTTGCTTGCAATTCTTAACGAGCTGGAACATCGCAGCGGAGTGTTCTCCCGAGCTGATGAGCCGATTGCGTACGCACAGCAACTACCATGGCTGCAGAATAAAACCATCAGAGACAACATTCTCTTCCACGAGCCCTATGAACAAGAGCGTTATCGAAGTGTTGTCGCCGCATGCGCCCTACTCCCCGACCTTATGACGTTTCCTCTAAACGACAAGACGAAGCTAGAAGAAGCGGGCATTGGTCTTTCGGGAGGTCAAAAGGCGCGTGTTGCCCTTGCGCGAGCTGTCTACAGCAAGTGTCGTATTCTCCTTTTGGATGATCCCCTTGCGGCTTTAGATCATGACACTGCGAGTTACATTGTGCAGCACTTCCTTCGAGGGCCTCTTGCGCAGGGTCGAAACATTGTACTCGTCACACATCGGGATGACCTTGTTCTTAAACACGCTGATCAAGTCGTTGATATCAAAGACGGTTATGCGCATGTCTTGACGCGAGAACAGCTAAACCAAGAACTCGAACATCCCCACCATGTCAATTCTGTTTCTACCGATGTCCAGCAGCACGAAACGTCACAGGAACATGAAGCTGAAGATGTCCCTGGAGCCAAGGACGTTCCTGAGCAGATCACAGAGACTGGAGCCATTCCTTTCGCTATTTACAAAAAGTACATGGGTGCAGGTGGATGGATTCTGTGGTTTTTATTGGCTTGTTTCTATGGTCTATCAAGATACTGCGATATTGCCCGTGCGAGACTGCTTGAAGCTTGGGGCCATGAATCTGCTGGTCTTGAGGGGATTATTGCTAGTAACTACTGGGGTCTTCCTAACCCGAGCCAACACCCTCGGCCGTGGTTGTACGTTTTGGCTGGACTTTCTATCGCTCAGGTGGTAGCGTATGCTGCCGCTCAGGTCCTTCTTGCGTCTATCAGCATCCGCGCTGCCAAGACACTCTTCAAAATCGCCATCGATAGAGTCAGCAAAGCATCTTTCCGCTACCATGATACCACGCCAACAGGACAGCTGAAGAACCGCCTTATCTCCGACATGGGTATGGTTGACGGTGGCATCCTCGCACCACTCGAGTCATTCGTATATAACATGATTGCTCTCGCTCTGAGTCTTTTCGCCATCATGACACACCAAGTCTTTCTCGTTCTCATCATCTTTGTCGTAGGAATTCTGTTTTCATACTTTTATAGTATATATGTCCCCGCCTCGCGCTGTCTCCGCCGGATGGAGATGCGCTACTTGACTCCCATCATCGCCAACATCGGAGTCATGCAGGATGGCCTCGTCACTATTCGTGCTCTCAAGGTTGAAGAGCGTTTCCAGGATAAGCACCTGGAGGCAGTCGACGACTTTCAGAAGCACGACCATTTCTTCTGGAGCATGACGTTTTGGCTTGACTTTCGACTGGGCATGTCTTCAGCCATCATGCGGACCATCCTCGTTCTTTCAATGGTATATATGGGTACACCAGCCAGCGCGGTCGGTTTCGTTCTGACCCAAACCAATATCGCCATGGTAGCTGTTCAACAACTTTGCGAGAAGTTTGCAGCTCTGCAACTAGACGCCGTGTCGCTTGAACGAGTAGATGCACTAAAACGTGTCCCCGAGGAACCAAGTGGTGATATTGAACCACCCCAGGACTGGCCCAGACCGTGCGACAGCGTGCGCTTCAATTCAATGTCTTTCAAGTACGCCGACGATCTTCCAGCCGTGCTGGACGACGTGTCATTCGAAATCCCCGGCGGTTCAACGTGTGCCGTCCTCGGTCGAACAGGATCCGGCAAATCAACCATCGCCAACGCCCTCCTCGCGACACAAGCACCAGCCTCAGGCTCCGTAACGATAGGAAGCATCAACCTTGCCGACGTCAACCGCACAGCACTGCGCCACCGCGTCACATTCATCCAGCAAGACCCGATTCTGTTCCCCGGCACACTCCGCGACAACATCGACCCGGAGGCCAAGTTTTCCGAGCAGGAATGCAACAACGCCATCCAGCGCGTTCTCGGGGATGACTGGGCTCTCGACTCCCGCATCGACGCGGGGGGTAAGAACCTGAGTCAGGGGCAGCGGCAACTCGTGGGTATCTGCAGAGCTGTGTTGCGACGGAGTGGGCTTGTGATTCTTGATGAGGCGACGGCGTCGATTGATCGGGGAACCGCGGCGACTGTGCAGAGGATCTTGAGACAGGAGCTCAAGGAGAGCACGGTGATTACCATTGCGCATCGGCTTGAGGCAGTCCAGGATGCGACGTGGTGTTTGAGGCTTGATCGGGGGCGGGTTGTAGAGTGTGGGCCGGCCAGGAGTCTGGGGGAGACGGGGGAGTAGTATATAGTAGTAAGGCAGGATGGGATATAATTTAAACTGGTAAAACGCGCCGCCAAGGGTGTCATCGGATACGTTGTAGTCGAACCCAGATCACCGTGATCGTATATATTGCATTCAGGCGCAATAATGCCGTCTTGTCTTTCAAGGGCAAGTGTCTTGCTCGTCAAGTGGACGTTGTTGGGGCCAAATATAATTGTCTTGTTCGTCAAGTGGACGTTGATGGGGTCAATGTCGTAGTCCATTCGATCTCAACTCGTACTTTTCATGTGTGCTTCTTAGGAGGGAGGTGCATAAGAGGGGCCCGAATGTAAAGAGAGCTGTTTCCTTGTAGTCCGTATAATATAATATGGTTGCAAGTTTAAAGTCTGAGCGGAGACATGGGATTCTAGACACTTATACAAATATACATTTGTAAAAGTTTGCGTCCTGAAGTATATATGTAACCAAAATTCATGGCTCAGTAGTGAGTCAGTGCGTTATGTCTGAATTGTTTTGATCAGGTGAGCAGAAGCTGGAGATCAAGGTACGACGACAAAACACGGCTGTACTTTTTGTCACGTAGTCTGTACTACGTGAGACGCAAGAGAAAAGGCCGCCCATGGAGAATACAGAAAGGCCTTTGTGTAATGGAGGGGAATGGGATTCGGGTCCCACTACGAGGAAGCACATGTCTTGAGGCCCCTTGGTCCAAGGAGTGTCCCATCTGATCTCTACAACAAGGTAGAAACAGGAACAAGGTGATCTGGGATGGGGGGGGATTTGTGATATTGGCGAAGCCTTCCGGTGTCGCCTGATACCTCACCCGAAGATGGGGTTGTATTTGATCCTTAATTCGACACGAAGGGGTTTTTTCCTTCTTCGACGTGGTGGCTCTGATCCCATAGAGGGGATAGGGAGAGGTGCAGAGGCCATGCCAGAGGTAGACTGAGCATCGATGCTAAAGAGATCGCCAAGAGGCTTTCTCTTACATTTTCGGTCCGATGAGTGCTCCGTGGTGATTGTAGACACGTGCCTGGATGTAAAAGAATGAAAGAAAGAGAAGAAGGAAAGAAGTGGGAAGGCAGGCTATTTATACTTGGTTCTATGAGCTTAATACAGGGGAGTCACGGGCTCTAATAACCTTTATGTTCAATGTTTATGACTTACTTTCTATAATCTTACGATAATATGCGTATAAGTTAAACCCTAAAGTCTATCATAAACGAAACATGACCTTGAGCCTGTCATAAAGAGGCTTTCTCTTGCGATCTCGCTTGGTGGGGGCAGAGAAGCAAACAATGTCTTGCCAAGAGATCATCGTTGGAATTTGAGCTGCGCATAACCACGCTGAAAGAGAAGACAACAGTATGAGACTCATCGCCAGTGTTTTGCGACACATCATCCATCACGGGCAGCGATGGGCCATGTATGAGAGAGAATGTGGTTCTGGACACAGCTTCGTTCCGTCCCCTATCATTGACATGTCTACAACACCTCTGACCACCCAGGGGGGGGCATGTCCTCAACTCTCAGGATGTACATGAGGAGTTTCTCTCCAGGAAGGAATCGTTGACAGTAAGGGTAAACCTAGGCCACAACGTAAGGACTTTTTGTCAAAGATGCCGCCATGGCTCTTTGGTGAGCCTGTTCTATCAGAGACGCTCATCGTGCGGCCATAGACACCGAACACCCGGACGACGCCGCCTGGCCCTGCGACGCGTACATTGATCGCTGTCTCGTCAGGAGGCCCGTTTGTCTCCGGTTGAAAAGTCGTGTAAGCTGCTGTGAATCAGAGCAAACTTTGCAGCGAATCAGTACATGATTGTCTGTTATTCATCCACTGTTGAGAGCGTCTGTGATTCACGTATGGCAATCAAGTCATACGCATAGAGCAAACAGCCAACAATAGCAGCAGTAACAGTAACAGCAAATTGAAAACAATCGTCAACCCGTGATATCAAAATCCTAGCTGTGTATTTCTGAATTCACGAGTTTGGGGGTCCCAAAGAGTCACAGCTCTGCGGAAGCGGAGGCCGGTTCGGCTACAGTTTTCAACGGAAACGGCTCCGCGAGTGGATGTCCGAATCTCCGAGCATCTATTCCGAGTCTGTGGAAATAACTAGAATTAATTAACGGGGACATGGGACGGGCATCGGGTCTGGGATAGCATCGGATCTGGGATGATTTCGAATCTAATCGGAATAGAACGGAAGACCAAGGTTGAGGATACAGGTAAAGCAATGTTCCGCGGCTTAGGGGATTTAGCTATGGTTAATGTCTTAGACGCTTTATATCCGTAGAGACTGGAATATAATTACCGGATCGTGTTGTCTGTGGAGTACTCGTCTTTGTGCCCGGTATCGCATTTCCGGCATATTTTTAGAAGATATATATATAATTCGAGATGGGAGAAATAATTAGAAATTTAATAGAGTATCGCTGAGTTGGTTACAGACCTCGGTAAATCTCGGCCGTACGCTTTATTGTTGAAAGACATTTGGAGAGGGTGTGAATTTATTTAGGAATATTAGTTGACTGTGGGGGAACGTTGATGATTGGTTGATGCTTCGAGGTGTATACGAAAACTAATTAATGGATGGTTTATGCTGCTATGAGTAGCACAACTTACGACCTAATAAAGAAGCTGTCTAGACTATATTCCCATGAATATATGTTTGTCAGCTATTCCGATCCCATGATATAATAGAGTGCCTTGATACCAAGTTAAGTCAACAGCTATACTCTGATCCGTGGAGATGGAAGCACTACAGACGGGACCCCGCAATATCACAAGCTCGGCTACTCGTCGGCAACGTACCGACGTCATATTCTTTTGTCTTGTCTTTTACACCAAACAGCAACTGACTCTGTAGACAACCACCTAGTAAACAACTGAGTCATCTTTCTCTCTTCTACTCTCCTCCTCGTGATCAACAGTACAAAACTTGTACGTCTCGGCCGCATGGATCGTGGTTCCCTACCCCGGTCCTCCGCCTGCCCGGACCAGTGGTGGGGCTCAGGGTAAAAGGTAAAGGGTCTCGGTATGAGGTGTAGGTTTGTGCCGACGTCAGAGTTGTTGGAGTCACTGGAGACTGTATGCTGTTACTACTGACCTAAAGGAGTTGCATGTGAGAATGAGGAAATAGCTTCTGATGATGGGGAGGGTGTGAGTTGAGAGATGACAACCTACCAAGTAAATAGTCCTTGTAATAGAGATAGCTATACACAAGGACTCAACATGTATACACAACAGCATACAACTAACTTGACAACACATGGGATAACTTCATGTATACAACCATTCTCAAATACACTGACTGCATCTACCGTAACCATCTCCGATACCTTCCATCTTCCATTCACCCCCAAACTCCAACTCTCTTCCCCCGGTCAAATGTGGGGTTTCTTCTCCGGACATTCAAAAAAAGGTGTGTAAATAAAGAAAAAAAAGAGAGCTAACAGCTAAAACTAACAGCTCGGTCCATGACCGACAAGGTCTCTCTCTCGTCTTCATATGCCATCAATCTACTTTCTTCTTTAAATTGTACCTCTCCCTCCCCTCTTCCCCATCAATTCTTCTCTGTTAGTCTTGTTTCTGTTCTCTTGCTCCTCTCTCTCTCCTAGCGTTGGTCTCGAAACCGTCTACCTATCCACCAACAACCTCGGTTCTAAAACGACTCGGCGCAAACTCTCGGACTTTGGAATTAAACAATAACCCACGCGACATCTCTGTTGTATACTGTATTATTCTGTATTACTTGGCTCGGCGCAATCTCTCTTACAAAAGAATCACATCTGTCGCAATGGCTTCAAAGAACGGCAATGGCAATGGCAAAAAGGCGCCGGCCTCAGCGGCTGTTAACCTTATTGGTACGTCAATCCAAAAACAACGAGCTCACAAGCCATTCAAGGTACAATGACCAGAAACTAACTTTAATCGCAGCTGGTGGTGGTGCTGGTATGATGGAAGCTCTCGCCTGCCATCCACTCGGTAAGCACCTCTTTGGAATGCGCCAAACGGCGCAAACCTAGAATTTAAAAAAACTAACATATACAAAAAGACACAATCAAGGTTCGCATGCAGCTCTCAAGGCGCGCTCGCCAACCAGGAGCCCCTAAGCGCGGCTTCATCAAAACGGGCGCCGCCATCGTCGCAAAGGAGACACCCCTCGGTCTGTACAAGGGTCTCGGCGCCGTCTTCACCGGTATCGTCCCCAAGATGGCCATCCGCTTCACCTCGTTTGAAAAGTACAAGCAATTCCTCGCCGACGAGACGGGCGCCGTGTCCGGCAAGAGTGTCTTTATTGCTGGTCTGGCTGCCGGTGTCACGGAAGCCGTCTGCGTCGTGACCCCCATGGAGGTCATCAAGATCCGTCTCCAGGCGCAGCACCACTCCATGGCGGATCCCCTTGATGTTCCCAAGTACCGCAACGCTGCTCACGCGCTCTACACCGTCGTTAAGGAAGAAGGGTTTGGCGCGCTGTACCGCGGTGTGAGCTTGACGGCGCTGAGGCAGGGTTCTAATCAGGCTGTCAACTTTACTGCTTACAGCTACTTCAAGGATTGGTTGAAGAAGGCCCAGCCTCAGTACGAGAACATGAACCTTCCCAACTACCAGACCACCCTGTGCGGTCTTGTATCTGGTGCCATGGGTCCTCTGAGTAACGCTCCTATCGATACTATCAAGACACGTCTGCAACGGGGAGGTGCTGAGCCTGGAGTTAGTGCTTGGGCTCGTATTACCAAAATTACCACCCAAATGTTCAAGTATGTTTGACGCTGAGAAGAATACTTGAAAATATGCTGACTTTTATTTAGGGAAGAAGGATTTTATGCTTTGTACAAGGGTATCACACCCCGAATTATGCGTGTTGCTCCTGGTCAAGCCGTCACATTTACAGTTTACGAGTTCCTGAGGGAAAAGCTGGAGAGAAGTAACCTGTCCCTTGTCGGAGGCAAGTATGAGGAGTAAAGGGTTATAAATGACTGGAATCAATATCACACCCGTCTAAAGACGTCCTTCTGTTGAGGGATGCAGACGTCGGGCCATCATACGAGACATACCAGTGATCTCATCAGGATATCACATCCATAGTCAAGTCACTGGAGGAATGTATTTAACAAGGGATTGTACATGAAAGGCAACAGGAGAGGATCAAAAGTATAGAGGAAGATATACCATGCATAGGAATGGCGGGCGGCTAGGTTCTTACTGCGCGCATGCATCTTTGGATAAATACCAGCATTTGTAGTTTGGACAATTGACTTTTTTAACCACACCTTTATTGCACACCATCAAAACTTTATTTGAGCACAAATTTATTTAATTTTATTCAAAAGGGCATTCTCATAACAATCTCATACTCTCATATATCTATCTATCGGCCAGGTCGCTTGGGGCGGCTAAAGCCCTGTCGGGACGCCGTCTTGGGATGCAAGTCTTCCAGGACCGACTCCTCGGTAATCTCACTAGGATCCTCTACTTCAAACTTCTTCTCGAGCGTGAGCCCGGCTTGGCTCTCGGCAGCGTCGAGGACGGAACGCTTCATCAGGGGGTACATCATGCGGAACTTGATGGACTTGTTTCCGGGCGTCGAGGGGCAGGTGTAGAAGAAGAGGACGGGGCTCGACTCGGCACCGTCGTGTGTGTGGGTAAAGCGGTAAAAGGTGAACCGCGGCTCGGTCGACGAGATGGCCTTTGTCAGTTCTGAAATGCCGCTCGGCGTGGGTGCCTCGGGAACGAGCTCCACTTTCTCAGTCGAGGGGTTAATTTTCTGCGTATAAGCGGTTAGTTTCCGGCGGACAGAAATTGGAACTTGGACTACTAACCAGCATTGTCACAGGTCGACCGCCATCTTGGCCAACTTCCTTCAGAGCAGCAATGGCGTCGTCGGAGATGGGCATAGCAAAGTTCTTGCTCAGATGAATAGCCTTTTGTCCCGTTCCCTGACCAGCCTCTTGCTCAGCACGCTTGACCTCGCCCAGCTGCTGTTCTTCTTCGGTGAGAGGGGCAGCCAACTTGTTATGCGCATCGTGCTTCTCGAAGCCCTTGACACTCAACTCCTCGGGCGTCGTGACAAAGATGGTCTCACGGAAGTGTTCTGTGCCCAGCTCTCGCACAAAGGTCAAGCGGGTGGAAGCAAACAACATCTTTTGGCGCACCTTTGCCGAGTCGGGGACGTAGGTGATGGCTATGAATCGAGGAGCATCCTCGTGACGACGAAGAATAATGTATAAGGCGACATCGGGCTTGAGATGAGGCTCAAGACCAGAGAGGTTATCAGAAAAAGAGCTCGATTTGGAGGGGATCGTGGTGATAGGGACCATGGACTCCTTCTCGATGGTTGCGAGGAGTCCAAAGGTGCCGGTCGACGACAGCAACGAGTTGAACTCGTTCTGAAGCTCCTGAGAAGCTGCAAGAGTTAGTTCGGACCCTCAAACAGAGCCCGTATCTTGCGTACCTGATATTCCTGACTGCATTTTGTCTATAAAATTGAAATGTAGGTGTAGGGGAGATGTCGACCGACCTTTGCTCTGCTGTCAAGTACCCCGCCACTTCTGGCGTCGCACGCTTGGAGCTACAGTGGGGTTGCCAGCTCATGCCTCAAAGATTTACGTCAGATCATTGGAGTACCACTTACCCTACGCTTTTGTGTGTTCGAGATATTGCACCTTCACAATTGCTTAGGAATCAAAGGTTTGTTTAAATAGTAATAATGAATTTGTGTGCATCATCTATGAATTATTATTCCATTCGGTGACCATTGTTGGGAAACTCTCAGGTCATACCGTTCCATGTGCTCCGGGCTTTGAGATTCGTCTAATCTCTGTTCTGTCTTACAAAAAGATTCCTCCATAATACACTGACCATAGACAGCCTTGATATTATTTGATATCATCATGCTACCACAGTTTCTCCACGGACCATCACTATAACTTCCATCATTGATGATCGTCTCCCAGCTCTTCAGCCTCAAACGAGTACCACCGCGATGAGGAGCAATTCACTCAGTTTGACTGCCAACGAAATTGCAAACTGGTTTGCATCTGATACGCCCACCTGATCAATAGTCGGGGAAGGGGTAGGTACAGAACCAGTCTCTGTCACAAGAATTTCGCTAGTGGGAGACTCTGCTTGAAACTCGGAAATGACTTCAGAGCCATCCGAGAGCGACTCTGGGTCTGTCACCGGAGTTGTGGGAGGTTCGTCGTCAACCCAAGTGAGACTGGTAGGAACTTGGATAGTCGAAGTTGATGTCGACTCCAGGAGCTCACCAGGAGAAGTAGTCGGCGGGTCGATTGGAACAAAGGCTGATGGAGGGAGAGGGCTCTCAGGGGGTTGCTGAACAGTGACTGGTGACGAAGGGGGTACCTGATTCTGTTCAGTCGACAATAGGGAGGTTTGCCATGGGAGTGCAGCCGAAGCGACCAACACCGAAGACGTGACAGTGAAGAAGCCAGTGGATGGAGCAGGCTGATTCTCCAGATTACCCAGTTCAGGTTGAGATTCGCTGGCCTGAATAACTGCAGCCTGAACGACAAACAGGTTCGAGATGTCGGATTCACCCTCAGAGCAGCCTCCGCCACACATGGGGGAGTAGGGATCTTCGGAGCAAGGGTTATTGCAGAATCCTTCATTGATGGACTTGATAGCATTGGGGTCATCTCCGCAGCGGCAAGCACTTCATGAGTTAGCTAAACGTCAGAAGGAGTCTTTGTCCGCTACTTACGTGGGGGATACGGCAGCAAACAAGTGGTTGATACATGCAGCCTGGCACATCTCGGGGGTCAAGACACCATTGGGAAGCGTGACGGGGTTGCTGAAGCCGGCGGCATCGACAGTGGCGCATCCCCAGTACTTAAACTTCTCTGGGTACGGCTGCTCCGTTGTGTAGGCTGCCTGGCAAAGGGCGGCGGCGAAGCCAAAGAGGACGATCAAGAGATGGGTGAGCATGATGAAGTGGTGGCGAACGTAGAATGAATGTGTTTTGTACGAAATGAGTGGCAAGCCTGGTTGGCGATGGTGAAAATCTCAAGTTCTAGCATGGAAGAGGTTGAGGGAAAAAGTGTTGAGGGAGCAAGTGGACGAAGGAGAGGCAGGAAGGCAAGTGGTGGACGGTGAAGCTCGTGGTGCGGGAAGGCACGTTTCTCCTGACCACGAGGCAGGTTGCTCGTTGCACCTTCCGCAAGCTCAAGACATGCAGCCCACGACTCATCAGATAACAAATGGGAAGGAGACCCAAAGACCCGCAACAGCCTTTGCAATCACTGTATACCGCAAGGGCATCAATTGTAATACAACTTGTCATATTAAACAAACTACTAAGGTATCCATAAACATAGGGTATTGAAGAAGATTCCACCAAATAAAGAAATCCTACTGTAGCTGTCACCCGCTAACGCCTATTCCAAAACTGCCACTCATACTCAGTGCCTCTTCAAATCGATTCGACAATCCTCCCAAATCACTGGATGTATCGAGTCGGATTGGACTCGAAGAGCTCCTCTCACTCGCCCTGGAGCTATAATTCGATTGAGGTGATTTCCGTCTTCCGGCAGTAGCTCTGACCGGATCTGGAGAGCTCACCAGCTGTGGAGGCAAACCCTGTTCTTCTTCGAGCAAGTCTTCTAGATCATCTTCCACAAATTCTGCCTGTTTCTTGTAGACGGAGCTTGTTGCAACGGTACTTCCCCCTGGAAGCTTGACTTCGTGAGCTTCCAGTGTGTCTGCAATATCCTGAAGAAGCACATCCATGGGGCAGATGTAGGCAACGCGCTTGCGTTGACTCCAGGCGAGGACGTGGCCACATAGCTGGCCGTCGTCACGGCTGACAATCCAGGCACCACTGTCACCGGGAATACCCAGAGGAACACTCTTGCAAGGGGATTCTTGCTCTGCATCCTCTCCGCTAGTGACTTGGTAAGCGTGGCTAGGTGAGACGCGACCGTAGATCTTGACGCTAGTCAGCGCAGGTAAGATCTTGCCGGTCTGTAAACCACTCGTACGAGCCATACACTGAACCTCCATATTAGGTAGTGACTCTGAAGGGACTACATCAGTGGGTCGTAGTGATGCGTCTTTTGCGTTGACACGAGGGATGGCGTTATCATCAGGCAGTCTGTCGTGAGAAAACTCGAAAAGCGCCCAGTCAACTTCATGCACAAGACCAGAGGCTTGCTTTCGACGAATGCCACTCGAGGCGTATACCTCTCCAACGCTGTATGAATCAATGTGGTCTTCATCCTGAGTTTCTGGGTCAGGATAGAATCCTTCTTCCACATCGTCCAAAGCTGGCTGCGTCACGATGTATCCATCACCGCATCCAGGTTCGATTCCCGGAATGTCACCGGGCTCGTTGTATTCCTCGTCGTCCTCCTCCTCTTCATCATCGTCGTAGTCGCTGGTAATATCGGAATCAGAGTAGGCTTCCGATTCAGTGTCGGACAATTCGTAGCCAAACTCGTCATCAACAGTGCTATCGTCGCCAGATTGCGCATACCAGTCCATATCTGGCAAGGCACTGCATCTCAAAGTATCGCTTGGTCCAAAGTCGCGGTCTGGATCATCGAGCATGTGATGGACTGTCATTCCATAGGGCTTGTCGTCAACAATAACGAGACCTCCTAGACTCACAGGTGGTAGATGGCGATCTCCAATCCAAGCCCCGATGCTTGCACCATTGCTTGGGCGTTCCTGGTATTCGGGGTTTATGGCATCCATATCGTCTCCTTCGCCAAAACCCTTGGCACTCCTTCTAGCCATGGATCTGAGGACTGAGTTGGGCTGTCGACGCGATCTCAAGACGTGACCCCGGCATACTTTGAGTCCAAAGCCGGTGGTTCCGTCGAAGAGATCACCGATTCTCTTCTTCAAGATGGCGCGAACTTTGCCCACAGAGGTACACACAACAAGTACGGTGGGTTGTGTCTTTTGCGGGCTTGGTCCGACCGACTCAAGGGAGATCTCAACGGATTCGGGGCTCTTGCGATAGAAGTGTCGAAGGGCGTGGTTGATCTGGGGCATGAGGATCTTGTTCCATCTATCAACAACCTCTGGTGAGAGGGGCACATGAGGATAAAGGCGTATTTTGGTCTCGGATTGTTTGTCCAGGGCATCTGTAAAACAGTTAGAATTTTGCACGAAGCATATGATGGCAAGCATTGTTGCATACCCTCATTTTCGACAACACTCTCAACCTTGGAAGCAGCATTCTCTGTCCCCAAGGTCGGTGTCAAAGCTGGCATTGGCTTCTCACTTGCAGGTTTTAATGGTGACTTGAAATCCTTCACATCTTTGATATCCTTGTTCGTCTTGATAGGGACCTCGGCAGGGACGGCAGTCGCCTCGCCAGGGTTAAGCTCTTTATCGAGCCTCTCCTCCAAGCCACTTACACCGTCCAGGATACAGCAGGCCTCCAAGAAGCGACTGCATCTGACTTGAACTGAGGACAACAGCGATTCACCAGAAGATCGTCCCGCAAGCTCATCATCGACTGCAGTCCAACATGCCTGAACTGCCTTTGTGTACAGACTGCCGCATCTTATCGAGAGCTCCTCCAAGGCTGAATCTGGAATGCTGGTGGACGTCTCTGGAACAATCTCCTCAAGCTTCTTCCACAAGCCGACCGAAAGCAGCAGTGTAGCCAAAGAGTACAAGTCGAGAACCCTCTGATCGGGATTGTTGGCGAGGGGGGAGGATTGGGCATTGCGCGGATCTAGCGGATGCTTGGAGAGGATTGGCGATGTCGAAGGAGCATCTTCAGAGAAGAGATCGAATGACGAAAGTAGGGGACGTCGAATATCTACCTCTCCGTTGACTGCACCGGACTGTGATGCTGCATCGCAGAAGGAAACAGTGGTTGGCGCTATGTTACCATGAGTGATGTCGCGAGCATGTAGATCGAAGATGGTGTTCATGAGATTGTGGGCCAGTCTGAACTTGGCTTCTAACTTGGGCTCCGATCCTGGGGTTGAAAGGAGATCTTTCAAAGTAGGCAGATTGTAAGAGGCGTTCTTTGCGACACGCTCCAATAAAACGCCGTTAAACGATGGAGGAAACCGGTAAACAAGACCAAGCCTTGAGTTCTCCATGTCCTCGAAGTATCCGAGTAGTCGAGGCAGCCCAGTCCATGTGCCAGGAGACCTTTGAGAGTCTTGTTGCAGACCGGCCGAGAGCTTCTCAAAGCGCGCCATAGGAGGCATAATGCCTGTACTGGCGTAGATGGAGTCAAAGGTAGCATACTCGAGTAGCAGAGGCCCCCATGGCTCACGGGATGTGCCATGTGTTAGTTCAGAATAAGCTGTCTTGCTCATATAGACAAGTTCTCGAGGAGTGGAGATTTCACCACCCTGCTTGGGGCGCCAATGTTCCAAGGTCTGGGGGTCAATTTGCTGGGGTGTTTGCATGCGAGTAGATTCGAATGGTCGATAGTCATCTGCTGCCGCAGACTTGAATGGTGTCTTGGACGATCTTCTAGGAATTCCAGCTGCTCTTGTGCGTGAGAGGTCATATAGTGTATCAATTGATGAAGTCAGGTCATTGACCAAATCTTCGAAATGGTTCTTATCCCATTGGATTAGTGGCGGCTTTGTATCTTTTGATCCAGTTTGCGGCGCCTGGATCATGCGTTTTGAACTCAGCCAAAGGGGTTCCGCCTCTGCCAGTGTGTCCTTGATGGTGGACATGATGCTTCCCACGACTTCGCTCAAACCAGCTTTTGACAGAGATTCATCAATCTCGGACTGATTCGGGTCAGACCATTCAACACCCCAGCTGACAAGACGGTCTTTTTGGATACGCAGCTTTCGATGTAGAGCCTTGATCTGCGGATCTTCTTCATTTTGAATGGGCTCTTTGACGAAGTCGCTTGACTTTTTAGTGTCGTTGTACAGTCTGCTGAGGCGTTTCTGGAAGGGCAGCTGGAAGCCACCCAAGGGTAGGAAAGACTCCATTTGGTGGTTTGCGCTGTATATATCTAGGATGTTGTATGATATAAGATGAAAACTGCTTTGTATAAATGCAGCTGTTGCCAAGCCGATGATATAAGAATGCCTTGCTTGATGCTGGAATGGCGATCTCGATGCGGGGCTCTTGGTCTTGGTCTAAGTTGAGGCTCGACAGCGATTGGCGTCCATGTTATTCCTTTTAGCTTGACAGAAAAGTCACATGGAAAATGAGAGTTGAAGAGTAAGTTTGTTGATAAATGGCTGATTGATTGATTTACTTTTCTGTTGAAGGAATCAATTAATTCGGTTGCCTAACTACAAAGCGGATCTTGGAAGGTGCGGCCTATTTGCGGTCTCACAATGAGAGAATGCTGCTGCCTGAATGATCAACCACTAATCATTGGCTGAGATCCCTGTCATATTACCTGCAGATGCATCACGTGATACCCCTCATGAAGAGTCCAGTTGCCTATCTAAACCTTGTCGATCATCAGATATCTAAATTATCTGTGTACTCTGTGAGGTATCATTAACTCTTTTCTCTGTTCATACCTTATCTACGGTACGAGGTGGGTTTCTGCCAACTGGTCCGGTCGTCTGTGCACCTCAACCTATCTTGACCTTCACTCCCAAGCCAGGTTGACTCAAATATGGCTTCTAAATTGGTGCCACGAGTCACTGTAGAATTGACTGTACAATTCCCCATACACAGATGAACTCGTAAGTGAGAGGAGAAAGACATACGTAGGCATTGGTCTTAGTCCATCGGACTAACGTAACTGCACCCACGTATCTCTCATCCCCTCATTGACGCGCAATGTAACGACACTGTTCATCGTAATCGCCGCAATATTTTATTCACTTTCCCGGACTGCTCCCACATACCATTTGCCTTGGGTATGGTCTTCTAATGTCCAGACTGTTCCTTCATGCGCGAGTTGTGTACCATAACTTAGCACTCGTCGATGCCCAAGTATGCCTCGGATACTTCCATTAGATGAGCCTAATTGAACTTTGCAGTTGCCTGGATCTAATCAGCCGTGGTAGGTCCCCTCACGGAAGCCTGGTGATACTCCGCCCCTTAGCTGGCTTGAACAGTTGTTGTTTGGGATGAGCGAGCAAACGGAACAGCCGGGTCGAAGTCTTGTGATCCATTGAGTACACTGCGATGCATGAAAAGAGGAAACCCCAATATGATTCAGGATGCGTTAGATGGAACAATTCGACAGATCAAGTTCGACTAGATTATACCCCTGGCTTGGGGCTAGAGATGCTACAAGCCGATGATTTCCTTGGTCCGCTCTATTGTATACACGTTCTTTGACTCAACAAGGCAATGGATGTAAGAAATAAAAGATGGTAGGTCAAACGACTGCTTCAGATATGCAAGCTTATGCTATTGTATTCTATGTGCACCGCTAGATTGAAAGGCAAGTTCATATTGTAATTCCACCACTCGTCGTCCAGATAGACACCCTTCCAACTAGCCTTCGTTCTCTTCATCATTAGTCTGAGCTGGCCGCTTTCCCTCGGGAACCATATTACAGGCAACAGCAAAAGCCATAGCAAACGGTATGAGGACCACCCAAGCCAGGTGACCCCCAAAGATCTGGCCTCGGACACCTACCGCGTAGATAGCGGTCGCTACGCCAGGTACAATAGCCCTGATGCCACTTGCCAAACTCAAGGCGAGAGCGTTTAGTGTGCCCACGACCTTTGGGTCTGGCGCTGCATCGTTCAGAGCCAATTGCACTCCTGTAAATGCCATAGAAACACCAGGCCCAACAACGCTGGCTGCCGCCGTCAAGATCCAGAAAGCGACCGTGGAGGCATGTGTGTGTGCGCGCAAGAGTGTGTTGAGAACGATGAAGCCGGCAAAAAACCAGGGGTATGCGTATCCACAGAGCTTCATCACGCCGCGCGTGCCGAAACGACGATGAATTAGAGGAAATGCCACGAGTAGCCACACTGCTTGACTGGCGCCTTGTACAGCCATGTAAATGGAGATCTGGAACGAGTCGAAACCTGTGCCGCCAAGGTCAATGGGGGTGTAGAGAACGACAGGGATAATTGCTGTGAAAGCAAAGGCGAGGAACATGGCATGGCCGTAGACCCAGAGGACAATAGCCACGGCTGGAGACTTGATGAGCTGCCATGTTGATGACGGTGGCTGGGTGATTATGGTGTGGGGTGAATGTTTAGGCTCGTGGAGCGTCTCTTTGAGGAGGAAAAAACTGGTGATGAAGCCCGTCGAGCTAATTATACCAACAACAAAGCCTTGTAGTGCGTAGGGATAGTCGATGAAGAACTGAATACCCCCAAAGGCCTTGGGGAATTGATGAGCCGGATCTGCAAGAGCACCACCGATAAGAGGTCCCAGAAAGATTCCCACGTTTCCTCCAAAAGCGAACCAACTGAACGCCTTGGCTTGTGTGTCGGGAGTGCTTAACTCAGAGATCATGGTCCTGATGACAAGACCGGAGCCAGAAAACACGCCTGCCATGCATCGAAAGAGGATCATCTGCCCGATAGTCTTGGACATGCCGAACAACACAGGGCCGACGGCGGTGCCGAACATGGTGATGAGAAGAACGGGTCTCCGACCAATCCGATCGGCGAGACGACTCCAGCTGATTAGGACGACCATCTGCGTAGCTGAGAAGAGAGACTCAATCAGTCCACTGTAGAAACCCACATCACTCTTGGGGAGGTTGCCGTTTTGCTGCACCATCTGGGCGATAAAGGGAAAGATGGAGAAGAATGCAATAGGCTCCATCACACGCGCGTAGCAGAGCAGCAGGATTTGGAGTGTCGGCAGAGGCTTGGACAACGGCTCCGTGTCTGCCGGCGCCGTTACGCATTCGGTGGCGCCATCGCCGGATGTCCCAACGGTTCCGTAGTCCCCGGCCATGGACGCAGCACCGGAGCCAACGCCGGGCGACGCGGTGCCGATGAGGGTGGAAGCTTCGGTGTCGGCATCAGGGGCGAGCTGGCCACCGGCAAGCAGAGGCATTGTTTCCGCCGCATTTCCGCTCCGGTGCGAGCCAGGACTCTGGGAACGTGATGTTGCCGTCATTATTGTCGCGTAGGGAGAAAACAAAAAAATAATGCGACGCGATCCGTTTGCTGCGCTTACCCTCAGGGCAAGTATTCCTCTATGACAAATGCCAAGGATCAAAGCGCATTGGGTTGGGTGGGCGACTTTACTATGTGTAACACTTGGCCCCAGCCTTGGCCTTGATTCTGCACAACTAAGAGGATTTTTGTCGTCCTCGAGATCGATGATGATCGCGATTCTGAAGGAGTGAGATTGATTGCAACATGTTTGCGACTGTTTTTTATGGATCTCCCGCAAAGGTCCCGACTTGCCTATTTGGGTATTGCTGGAGGATCTTCTTTGAGAGTCACGTGCCTATAAAGTGCAGGGTAAGTTGTCTTCTACGTGCCAATGACGATAGAAATTGAGACGTTGAACATGTGTATTAAAGACATGCTGGCTTGATCTAGAATTATGTCTTCGAATATAGTGGTTGCTTGGATCAAAATGACGGCCTAATTATTCTACTAGACTCGATAGAAGATACAGCAAGATTGCATACTTTACTACCTCTACCTGTACAAAGCTAGGATATGTCCGTGTATGTTGCCTCATTCTGGCGTAACCTGTTATCATCTGTGTTACTAAAAATCGTCACGATTGTAAAACATGATGTGAGTTCTACAAATAAATAAGATAAACAAAAAATGCAACATCAAACGTAGTGAAAGCGGGGAGCTAGGAACTAATAAGCCGGCGGCATTATAACGAGTCAGTATTGTGATGGACCGGGTTAACCCTTGATATTGGGCCACATAGTGTGATAAGTCGTATGGTAACACCATGGAAAACAGGCTGTCTGATCTCATTAGCACGTATAAATCAAATAATGAGCTGTCATAGAGTCGCCACGACATGGAGCCCAGTACCGACTGTACTTGTGCAGCACCTAGGCGCAGAAGCCGCGGTACCTAACAGCTATTATAGTACCTAGGTAATAGACTATACAACCATTCATAACTAGTCGTTTCCTTTACTTTCAGACCATGCAATTAGTGGATTCACTCGCATAGTTCAAGACGTGTCGATCTTTTCGGAATTCAGGTCTCCCCTCCTAGGGTATTTCCGACACAAGATGCCATTGGCACCACAAGCGAAAGCGAAAGAACATCTGAGCCCAGACACTCAGCTATTAAAAAAATGCAACACTCCTACTTGATCGGTGCCACTCCGCTGATGCGAATGCCAAAAGTGCCGAGGTACCTAGCGTTGAAGATCAAGCGCATATAGCCCAGGGATCCAGTTCTATAAGCAGGCGTTTCCTGTCGTCTCAAGATCGACAGTGGGCTGAAAACGTGCCGCTCTCCATTGCGGTTCCCATGCATTGATTTGATACATGTCAGATGTCGGTTGCACACCGAACCAACATCTGATGCAAATCATGGCTTGGTATTTTCACGGTGAGGAACTCCCAAAATGACCATTATCGAATAAGGTTTTTGATGGAATATGCAAGTTTGTTAAACGCCTGACCGAGATGGTCTTATGTTTCCTCTTTAGTACCCAACGGTTTCACATGCATGTCATGTGTGGTAGTTAACGACTAGGATACGTGTTCATGGATATCGTTTTCCAAACGGTCTTGGAAAAATCGATAATTTATACCCTCGATTAAATCGGCTGATATTGACGTGTTAGTGTAAATAATCCATGTGAGGCTATGCCTTACAAGGTGCCCCTTGAAGTCACTACCCACCACTACGAATAGGTGTGGCCAAGTCTGCATAGAAGTTCGCCTAATCAAAGAATCTTCATCAATGACATCTGTGACAACAATTTGATGTGGAGCATATACTCCTTTCTGCAGATAATCCAACATTTAAACCAACCCGGATATACGGTTGGTTTGTGTCGAAGAATACCGAAACATTACCCCCAGCAATCGTCATCAGACACGACTCTGCTATCCACATAATTACCTTCTAGCCGAGGAAATACGACGCACATCAATCATGTTAGCCCTGTTCTCGAAATGACGGACGGGACGGAACCTGTACCCGCGTCAAGGCAATCGAGGCTACCCATGTAAGAAGAGGTCTAACCGAGAAACGGAGCGAGTGGAGTTTCGTGTAGAGAGTGGACTGGGATGTGGATTTATATTCAGGGTCTATTTTCCTATTTGGACCGTTTACGTCTAGTTCTCAAGCTACCGGCATAACGACAAGAGACTGTCATACATTGGTAATATGCACGTATGGACAAACGTTGTATTTGTGTCAGATTATCGGCTAATACATGGAACAACTAACACTATTTAGTGTCTTATGGTTGATCTTCATTACGTAGCGAAATTGCTCCCCTGTCCCGGCATAGAGATGACATTTACATATGCAGGGTCCATAGCGACGTCGTCGGAGCGAGAACAGACTAGCTAAGTAGGTAGGTAGTAGTGTCAAGTACGTAACATTAAGCAGAGACAAGAGAAGAGAAGGAAAAGTGACTGATCGGGGGGTCCGGGTGACAGCGTCAGTGTTTGCATACACATTACATTATTTGTCTTTATGTTATTGGCTCTATTGATCTGTTGAAACTGACATATGACAGTCTTATCTAGCCTTGGGCATCGGTTTAGTTGTTGGGCTGCTGTGCCTCTTTTGTTCATAGTGGTTGCAGATGTTGGCCTTGGATCTGGACTCTTCTGGAACTGCGGGACGTGTTCCTTAACGGTTTTGACTGGTATTTTTTCTTGCTTTTCTTTTTAAAGTTCATGTCAGAATTATCTATCAGTTCTGTTCCTGAATTCCAATTAGTTGCTGTACGTAATCATAACGCCGTGTCAGTAATGTTCTAGAATTTCGGGTCTTGACCATATCCCGGTCTGTTACTGTTACATGGGTATCGCATCGCTTGCAGCTGTCACTCACAGCCCCAGATTTCTTCCCCAACCAGGATCAACAAACTAGAGAATGATGACCCAATCCTTTGGTGATTATTTATCTACTAGTTTAGGTCAAGTCGCTAACCTGGCAAACATACATAGGCGCGATCTATTGTACTATGGCCGTTTTAAGCGATGACTCATTTCCCTTCTTGGGCAAGTTCCTTATTACCGACTGGCGTTGCCGACTTGTAGCGCCTACTATGTACCTATGTCAAGACTGTCTTTTTGCATCCCAACCGCATATGCAGCATATTCGAACAATGACGGCGGGTTACCTTCCTATTGGATTGTAGTTTATAATGCAGTTTGCAAGTATGATATGGATTGCATAGTAGGGCTAGGCATCGGCTGCCTCCTTATCCGAGGTGGTATCTCGGTCTTTCTTCTCCTTTTGTTGTTGCACAGCACAGCAAACTACATGCAGGCATAGGCATAGGCATAGCCGCAGTTGACCCATTCCATTGTCACAATTGTGGGATTCGGAATTGGCGCATACGGTGGATAACAGAGTCAGAACTCAAGGACAGGAATTGAGCAATCCCAGTGGCATTGCAGCTAGGTGATATTTAGACAAGACTACAGGGACACCCCTGCTTCAGATCCCCTTGCCGAAGATCGTTTGGTTGTCTGTCTCAAGGTCATAGAATTTCCCGGGGAACTACTGTACGTATTACTGAAGCTAATTAGCCGAGCGCTAATTAGTAAACCATTGAGACCAGGAATCTGGTCTCGCCTTGCAATGCCTTTGTCTGGGCACGATGAACTTATTCCCGGATATGGTCTAAGTTGTTGTTCTGGACTTGGATTTAAGCGAGGATTAGACTGGGCAAGGTAGTTGCGCGAGAGCGAACCCCTGAGCCTCACTCGCACTCATTTAATGTCACCATACGTGTATTGCATGTAGACATATCCGTGCCAATATCCGTCCGTCTACGCGCTTAACTGGCCGAGTGAGGCTATCACCGCTCGACCGGCCGCGCAACCGGTGGGAGAAAGCCTCGTTCTTGTTGTCTCTTTTGCAATCATTTGCGAACCGACCACTCACAGACTCTGAGTACAATCGGACGCCGATAGTTCCTTTTTTTTCTCTTGGCTTCCCTCGGTAATGAGTTATTGGTAGTACATGATGTCAACCAGCCACATATTCGTCGTGCCGACAAATCGGAACCCTGCTTAGGTACTACTAAGCTATCGCGTCAAATAAATACTGCGCCAAAGATACCTAAACTTGTTTCGGATTCAGCCTTTCAAAAGACGCCATCTGCACGTGGCTACAGAGTTACTGCGCTGCAAATCCCCTAGAGAACCCTGGAAATGTACGACCTAGGAGAAAGGTACCCGGTCAGCCGCTCTACCGGTCAGTCAGGGCAGGGCTGTCTTTTTACTTTTTACTGCTTTATTTTTACGTAGGTAGAATTAGAGACAACGGAAATAATGATCGACCTGTCTTGGATGCTGCCGATCTTGTTCTCATATTATTAATCCCCAGTGAACCCGTTTCTTTTTATCCGTACGGCCTCCCGAAACAACAAGCAGGGCGACTGTTAAGACTGGTCCAGAGTCCAGGCTATCTCTCTTTATAGCCGCAGGGATCGTGGATCAAACTGAGCTGGGCCGAACCGAATTCGAGTGAGGTCAATTGATGACATTAGTACAGGGATCGGCCACACCCACAGGCGTTGAGGGCTTGAACTTGACAGCCAGTAAACCCAAGGTACTGGCTGTACCGTA
The DNA here is from genome assembly GCA_002093855.1 of Fusarium praegraminearum. Classification (NCBI taxonomy): domain Eukaryota; kingdom Fungi; phylum Ascomycota; class Sordariomycetes; order Hypocreales; family Nectriaceae; genus Fusarium; species Fusarium praegraminearum. The sequence goes on along the minus strand of LXHY01000002.1, from coordinate 30,300 downwards.
CTCATGAGGAACTACCGAGAGACGCCGTCCCACTACTAACTGCCTCTAGGTCCAATGCCAATACCCTGAGCTACTGAACTACCTTAGTACCTACCTACTAACTATAGACTACTACCTTCCATTTCATCCACGGGCTCCCACCTCATCTTGTCATCGCCGCCTCATGTTGCAACCCAGCACTACATCACACCTCGTCCCAGCCAACCAACTCCCTCTCTCCCTATCTTTCTCGCTGCAAACAACCAGAAACAGGTCAGCCCCAGGAACACTTTGGAATCAATTGTTGGTGATAGAGCATATCCGCGATGACACCAAGAAAAACTAGCAAGGTACTCCTCCTCGTTCAAAAGGTCTGATCCCTCACGCCATCCACTTCATCCTTGAACCCAAACCAAAACGCCAACATATTGCTCTGACCCTACCCAACGCATCAACGGATGAATCAATTTGTATGGTCTGTGCAGTTCACCTGAGGAGTTGTATATTTTACCGCTCTGAAGCCTCAGGTCAGAACATATCGAAAAGGAAAGAAATTTAATGTGGACATATATCACAGCATTTCGCTTCCCAGTTATGCTTGAAGACATTTCGGTTCTAGAGTGAGACTGGACATATCAGTGCCGCGTACATGAAGGGCTTGATTCAACCAACAACTCTATTTATACAATCTATTTAATCGCATAATTATGCCGGCGCTCACTATTGCCGTCCAGGCCCCGTCTCGCACCCAGGTCTCCACGATATTATATCCCCCCCTGGTTGCAGAGTTTAACTTCAAAGGATCGGCCCCCGGGTTCTACTTTTTCGCCATGGCTTTCCTTCTTACACGGAACGGGGACATTGTGGAACACGGCTTGGCAGGGACAACGACGGTGACGGGCACGGATGTCACTGCACTTGTGGGATCCTCGAGAACCACAATTTATTTCCCTTTCACCGACCTCAGTCTTCTATATGAAGGCGCCTACAAGATTCGAGTCGATGTGTACAAGGTCGCCTACGAAAATTCGGACGGGTATATCTTTCAAGATCAGATCAAGACCAGCCGCATCACGGCTGTCAACGAAGAAGTTCCAGCGGGAACTCTCAGTATGTCCCTATTCCTTGGTACTTTCAGTCGTCAAATTACTAACGATTTTCAGGTTCTTCTGAGCGTGGTGTGATTCGAGCCCTCCAAAACGCTGGCGTCTCGATTCCTTGAGATATTTGAAGCTCCCAACAGCGTCGCTAAGATTACCAATATTTGCATCAACTTCACATCATGAGACATTGGATATGGCAAGAGACACAAAGATACATGACGATTTAACGACATGATTCTATTCTATTCTATTTCAGCAGCGGCGTAGGACTTGGAAATGAGTTGGGTGTCATGGTTATGCTGTGCACATAGTCAGATCATTGAGCATTGCAGTGTGTTACATTAGTGTTTTAATATGGCTTTTAAGTTAGTATGCAACCCTAAGATGATTTTTAAAATTGACTTGTCACTTGTCCTAGTTTCATTTTGTCCAGTCAGATTTCAAAAATCATACACAAAAAGACCCTGTCAGCTGTTTGCTGAAGAAGCTGGCAAACAGGGTCTCGCTTATGCATAGTACGGATCAATGGCGAGAGCACTTGATTCAAGACTAATCAATCTCGCCTGTCATCAAATAGTGGTAGATCACCCCACCCCATATGACCTTTTTCGTGCGTCACTTCGACAAATAGACGCCTACCGCGCTGCTCATCTTGACGTGACAAGACTCGGAGGCTTTGATCCGGTTCCTCAACGCTTTAAGCGAGCTTCTAGCGGCCGCCATGTGCTACGCGGCTATGGATGCAGTCGAACTGAGACTGAGACACCAATAGAGTATTCCAGATACCGGGGGATGTCCGAAACTCCTGACTCTTTGATTGGTTCACTATCACGAATCAGACCAGGGTTAAGCAAATGGAGGGGCGAACGAAAGAAGAATGAGGTGCAGTATCACATGTTTGAAATATGCAGAATAGAGAAACCTGAATCTGCTTCCATGCATCTATGCCTGGGTATAACCGGGAACAGCCGACCCGAGATCATCTGTCCCAGGCAAGTAGTTGATCAACATGAAGCATCCATGAAATACACATGCCCCATGACGAATAAATTACTTGCCAATACTCGGATCCACTAAAGCAGTCAAGATCTTATCTGGGCGGAGACTCCGACTTAACCCCAGGTTCGAGCGAATATGTATTCCGACACCGGGGGATCCAGTGTCGATCGTGTAGTTGGAGGAAAGGAACCGTCAATCCGACTTGTGCTCTATAAATTCAGGTGAATAACATCAAGATGAGAAAGAAAGGCGGAAAACTTCCGTTTAGTTGATGTCTGATCTGGAGTACTAGCTAGTAGCCAAGATACATTATTCAGTCCTGATATGAATGATCTTCGTCATGTTCGTAAGGCTACCAGGCATAACTAAACAGTATATTACAGCTACCTATCTAGCATATAATCCTCATTTGACTGGCTAATAAGTAGCTCTTGTCTTGTCGTGAATCGACCTTGACGATGATGTTGACGGCAGGTCACGTGAGTCCACGATTGGGAACTTGCCTTTGCGCCTTGGTGGATCTGGAGGCAGGTACTTCCGCGCTATCGTCTAACACCAATCTTGTACCTGCCTTCTGATAATACCTTTGTACCCCACCAAATGGAAATTTCTCCAAGATCCCCTCACAACACCAACAATTCACCAAACGAGAAAAAAGGCCAAATCGCTGCCTACGTATCCGGTATTTTTACTTAGAGATCAGGGAATTGCGTCGACTTCCTTAAGATGGTTCTCTACTTCACCTCCTCCGTCGTTGAACCTTCGGGCTTCATCTACGTCGGCAAAGACAAGTTCGAGAGTATGACCTGCACCCAAAGTACAAGTGTTTCCCGCCGGCTGAGACTTGATGTTAGATGAGGACCTTATCAAGTTTGGCTGGGAAGAGGATATCTGGTAGGCGCTCTATGCGTGGATTGAGATACGGTACCCGTGCTAAATAAGATACAGGGTGAGACAACCATGAACCCTCATCTTGAGAACAGTGATGCTGACTCTGTTAGTTCCACGCGGATAAACTCTCCAGCGCACATATCTACCTACGCATGCAAGAGGGCCAAACATGGGACGCTCTCCCCGAAGAACTGGTCATGGACCTGGCCCAATTGACAAAGGCCAACTCCATCGAAGGTACCTGTCTCGCCCTTCTCATCTCAGCACCCGTCTAAACACCACCAGGCAACAAGAAGGACAACGTCACAGTCATCTACACCCCATGGTCCAACCTTAAGAAGGACGGCAGCATGGAAGTTGGCCAAGTCGGATTCAAGGACCCCCGCAAAGTCAAGCGCATCCTCGTGCCCCAGCGTGAGAACCCTATCGTCAACCGCCTCAACAAGACAAAGGTGGAAAAGAAGCCCGACCTGAAGCAGGAGCGCGATGACCGCCTCAAGGAGCTGAGACGCCGCGACCAGGCTGTCTTTCTAGCAAGGGTAAGTCTGCAAGGAGGAAGCCTAGAGAATTGACTGACACTGTTGCAGAAGAAAGAGGAGGCTAAGCAAGCCCAGGAGTGGAAGGAGAAGAAGTACCAGAAGGATCACGCCTACGATGACATCTTTACAGATGAACTCATGGCTGGTTCGAGTAACCAGGACCGCGACGAGAACTGGGAGGACGATTTCATGTAAACTCCCGTCAGAAGAGAGCAGTTCATTACCGACAAGCGTATCCTTCAAATCTGGAGCATTCGATGTGACAAAGCCCTACACGAAGGCCCTTGACTAGGTTCACTCACAGCAAAGCATTCTTGACAATCTCGTGTGGTATGTGATGCTTATTCCGATTGATTCTATTGAGCGTGCATCTATATTGGCACAGCCGCATCTATGCTATCTAATCTAGGTATGCTAACTATCCAGATAATTAACCCAAAGCTCATATTGTTCCAAATTGATCATGGCCCGATCCATAAAATCGCTAAATACTTTTGTACATGAATTAATACGTTCATAATGCCTGTGAAGGCGTCGACATGAGTCTACTTTCTATACTCAATCCCAAACACAGTCGAGTACGATTCGTCCCAATCCTCCTTCTTCTTTTCGTCTCCAAAAATTCTCAGCGCCTTGTATCGAACAACGTACTGTCCCGCAGGCGCAAAGGTGCCGTCCGCAAGCTCACCAGTGAAGGCTTGAGAGTTGGCGCCCATGGCGTTCCACAGCATTGGAAAGTCGACGGGCTCACCGATAACGCGGGCCTTTGCGGAACCGGATGGTTTCTCGGTGGTGACGGGGATGATCTCGGCGTGAAGCTTGGCTGAACCAAGAGCGAGGAACCACGTCAGGCCGGGAAGCGTGTCGGTTTGGTTGTTGGCTGTGCCGGGCTTGGGGAGGGTCCAGGTTGTGTTGGCAGGCATGGGGAAGCGGTTTTTATCGGTTGAGTTGGCAATCCACGTGTCGTGGGGACCGAGAACCTTGGAGTTATGCAGGGAACCACTGAGGCCCTGGTACGGCAGTGAGAGAGAAGTACCGTCAGTGCCGTTGATGGCTACGTACCCAGACCAGACGGGCAGACGAGTTTCGTTAAGGCCCTTGGGAGGAGTAACGAGGACTTCGATGACAATGCTTTTGCCAGCGTCGATCGTCACCTTGGATTCGCTGAACTTGATACTGGCCTGCTCTGTTGCGAAATCATTGGGGAAGTCATCTGGGTACATGGTGTTTTTGACAAGCGTGAACATGGTGACGGCAGGGACGTGGGAAATTTGCAAGTCGATCTGCTTTTTACCAGTGTTCTTGAGGGTAAAGTTCAACGAGTCAGGGAAATGGTCTGTGTCATTGAACGAGATGCTAGAAGGGGACAAGAGGACCTTTGCGTGGGCGGCATCGTAAGCCTGCACGAGACCGCCACCTTGCTGAGGAACAGGCGCAAGAAAGTCATAAAACGCCTTTCCGTCGTTAAACAACTGCGGGTTGGCAGTGGCCGACAAAAGGTTTTCGATGAGAGCTGGATCGCGGGTGCCTCTGACTTCGGCAATGAGAGCCACGATGCCAGCTACGAGAGGCGAGGCCATTGATGTACCCGACAAGACAGCATAGCTTCCCATTTTTCGCGGGTACGTGGACAGGATCATGCCACCAGGAGCACCAAACTGTGGCTTCACATCCATCTCCCATGTGGGACCCCATGAGGAAAAGGCACTGACGGCACCGCCAGTGATGTTGTTGCGGTTTTGTTCGAGGATGACCTCGCCGTTACTGCCGTCCGACATGTTCAGGACGATCTTTTTCTTGCTCTTGAGAGCATCGATCCATTCCTTGCCCTGTTCTGGCGATACGATGCTGGCTGCCTTGATACCCTCAACGGAAGACACATCAAAAGGTGCCAGGTCCTCCTTGTTGCTGTAGAACATGACATATTCTGCGCCCGCCTTTACCGCATTGGCAGCTTTCGCATTGAACGTACAGGACCCTCGTCGGAGAAGAACGATGTATTTGCTCAAGTCGGGTGTGTTTTTGGGAAACGCGTCACAACCATCGTCGTGGACACTCGTGTCATAGTTGAGTGCCCACAGAGGAAGCTTGACGTCCTTCCAGGCGCTCGGCTTACCAGCCAGGTGTCCAAACTCATTTTCAGAGCCGCCGTCGACGGTGTAACTTGAGGCATTCAGCAATGACAAAGACTTGGTATTGTCGAAGGATCCAACTGCAGAGACCTTCTTTCCATTCGCCGCCGTGCTGGCGTAGAATAGACCGGCTGAACCTGTGTTTCCAGCTGCAAGAACACAAGGGACACCTTGCTCGACGATGCGAGACACGGCTACAGCCCAAGGCTCCTCGGACCAACCAGATGGGCCACCAATGGAAGCAGAAATAATGTCTGCGCCGTCTTCATAGGCTTGGTTGAATGCTGCAATGAGGATATCGTTTCCAGCCTCGCCGGTACAACCGAATGCGCGGTACGATCCGAGTTTTACTCCGGGTGCGGCGCCTGTAAACCCCATGGAGTTCTTCTGTGCTGCGAGAATACCAGCGACATGGGTGCCGTGGCCTGCGCAGTCCATAGGATCATTGTCGGGTTTGGCCTGGCTGAAGCCATCGTAATCGTCACCTACAAGATCAGTGCCGAAAGAAACGAGACATTTGGGACCGAAGCAGCCTCCAAGAGCCGGGTGTTTATAATCGATCTATGACATGTTAGCGGCATACTTTGGAGTGTGACTCTTGACTTACACCACTATCAACGAGGGCAACCTTGAGCCCCTTGCCAGTGACACCCTCATCCCTCAGCTTATCAATCTGCGTCATGACATGAGGTGTATATGTATCATTCGAAAGATCTCTCTCTTGGAACCCCCTCTTCTGAACGGCAGTGTACTCCATTCCCGGTGTGCCCGTCCAGTGGACCTCTGGTTTGGGCAGGCTAAACACCTGAACGGGCCACTTCTTTTTGATACCAGGCATCAATGCCATCTCTGCGGAAATATCCTCGGCATTGTCGATGTCGTTTAGTTGGATGGAGGCTCCTTTGAACAGCTTGTAGTTGTACTTGATGCGAGTCTTTCCGGCCGTCGAAGCCTTGGCGAAGAAGTCGGCGCAGTCCTGGGATGAGGGTCAGTGATGGTCGATAAATACGATGGAGTAATACGCACATGATCCTCTTCGAATTCAAAGATATAAGCGCCTGGTAAGCGCCCGTATCCCGTGTTGACTTTGTTAAAGTCAACCGCGTTGGCCACTGCAGCAAACAGGGCTGCAACAACGCTTAAGCGCACCATGATGAGAATGCACTGATGGATCTCTTCGTATTCACTCACGATAACACGAGGAATACAACTAAAGGAGATGAGATGAAAGGGAAAGCCTGGGGTAGAGACTCAGGCTAGTCAGGCCAGACCGGCACGGGGCGGACTATATACGATCATAACTAACCATGACATGGCCAAGACCCATTGTTGACGCTATCATAGCTGGGGTGTTGTGATTCTGATCCATTCAAATATGGGGTAAGAAGAAGTGGGCAAAAGTTGATGGTTAGTTCCAGTGGGTATTGAGTCAAGACAAGGCAAGCAGCAGACACGAGATATACAGCTGAGCGAATAAGAAACAAGAGTATATTTGAAACAATTATCTTGGACCAATGGATAGATGAGGTAAAGAAACAAGTATTGGTAACGCAGAAGCTGGGATAAACATGAGATCGACAGGAACTGCAGGGGTCATGATATTTGTCAGTTGCAGTGCTAAACATAGATTCTCAGCTAGACTAGAGCCGCATGTGCGATTGCGCGTCTCTCATGCAGCTGGACAGAACAGTTATCGACAACTGGAGATATAGTCTACTCATGATTGTATGATGATAGGAGTCGATCAACCAACATCATGAGAAACAAACATCGCTGGAAACAAAACAACGCATGACATGTAATTCCGCTAAACTTGAAACCGTCACTCAGCCTCGCTTCCTCTTCTTCCATTACGCACATCCTAATCTGCCCCACGATCGACAGGAGACAATGACGCTGTATCCTGGTACAAGGCCGTTATCGACTGCCCACCACTTACTTTTGAGAATGTAGGTCCGTACGTCTCTAGATCTTATAAAATATAAAAATAAATATAAAAAATTGATCGATAACAAGTGGGAATCGACTTATGCACAAACTCCCGTGTTGTATGCAGCTGAACCTCGTATCATGGGCTCTAGCCTTGGTCTTGTACACGTAGCTCCATGGTCCTAACCGTCTTGTGTCACCACGCACCAAAACGCCACAAATGCAGGGAGAACCAAGGTTATGTCCGACCCTGTTTTTGACTTTTTTTAAAAGAAAAAATTGTGTTAAAATCATGCTTCTTTTTATCGCATCATTTGTGTTCCACAATGGATCAGATTCTAGATCTTTATGGGTCGAAGAGGTGGATATATTAACAGGAGACAAGACCATTTTGCAGAATCCCGATATCGTTTATCTGCTGGCATATCTTGAGCGTCATCGACACAATATGAAATTGGTAGTTGCTCAATCTTGAACCATGATCCCCTAACATTGTAGTCACCGCCGGAGTCTAGTTTCTCAATCCGCACCGGCCCGTCCCTGTCAACAGTCGCCATCTCAAGGATACCATGTGTAAAATAGACTTTGTCCACGAGGGATCCGTTGCTTGGGAGATAACCGTTTGTACGCGAATTGACCACGACTTCTAGAACGTGAGGCTGTTTCTTATCCAGATTTAGAACATATCTCCGACAGATAACCATCAACAATGCTCAAATAAACGAACAGCAAGGCTCAAGTCAGTCTGAGACCTATGATACGTGGTAACGAAAACCGAATCGCATAAAGAGCGAGCATTTATTCTCTGGGTATCTCATTGTAGCCCTATCTCGAAAGCCCAACTCCCAAACGCCGCCCGGAATTAATCAGGCTTGCGCTTCGACGCTGGCGAACCCTTCAACCCCGGCGTCATCGCACGTATCGAAAGTGTAGGTGTGCTAGGCGCCGTCACGAAGCTCTCTGGCGTCCCTTCCCGACTGCTTGCTTCTTCTGCTTTCTAATTTCCAGTCGCAGGCGCCGGTTCCGTTGTTGCCACCGTTGCTGCTGTTGACGACGAAGCAGCAGCAGCAGCTTGTGGTTCGTACGTTCCTCCTAATTGCTCCGCGAGCTCCCGCATGGCCTGCATGTCAAAATTGTCCATCAGACGCGATACTTCCTGCACGTCGCGGTCAATCTGCACTTCCTTCTCTTGGCGGCGACCGTCGGCTCTATCGAGAGGTCCGAATACCCAGAGTTCCTTGATGGTGCGCGAAAGAGCCAGAAGCTCTTTGATGTTGTCGTGCTGGCTTAAAGTCAATCGTCGTGTGTCGTATACGTGTGAACGGGTCTTACCAGTTGGTCAAACTTTCTTTGTGTCCGTATCTCAGCAGCGGCCATTGTGTCGGGATCTCTGTAGTTGAGCTTTGTTGTTTGGGCTTCAAAGTCATTCTGGTTGGCTTTGTCCATGCCTTGGACAGTGGCGCAGTTCATGAGATCACGATAGCTTTTGAGGATCTCAAAGATGAGCTTGTTGTGCTTGTCTGGTGATGATGTTAGCACGTTGATGGAACAGGTGGGAATAGTTTGAGTTTACCCAACAAGTTGGTAGATGATGTTGAATCCATGTTGATGTTTGATATGCCCTGTGATGTGGTGGGTAATGAATGGGTAAGGGATCTCTGTAGTATGTCAAAGTCATTGATTGAGACGAGTTGTAGATGAGCTTCAAGCTCAAGTTCAGGAAAGAAGTGGGGGTGGGGCTACAGTTCCGGTGGGGGCCTGAGTTTGACAACAATTCAGAGGAATGTGATTATTTGGCCATATTCATATCATATCATACTGGCTTTCGTTTAAAACTATCTTTTGATACTGTTACAAAACCTCTACCCAGTGCAGACATAGCAGATTGCCAAACCCAATACCAGACGCCCATCCCATCCCATCCCATCCCGTAATGATCCCCATAAACCCAGAGACAAGGGCCCTTCTTCAACACGCAACCCATAATGGTCTAAATTAGTCGTGCAACGCAGAGTTTCCTAACAGATGAAGAAACTCCTTCAATCGTAAAATCTTCAACGGCGCAAATTCATCTCCAACTCAATCTCAAGGTTGTCCCTCCCAGCCCCGGTTTTCTCCCTTCCATCCAAGCTGAGGCCAGCCCTTGGGAAGGGTTGAAAAGGGAGGAAGTATGTATTGACTTTCACATTTGTCTGCTTCGCACTTGAGATCGCACATGCCATAGTTCTGGCAGTAACAATCGGCGGCGTTCGGACAATGGACTGCTTCCTTGCCAAACATGACTGTAACAAAATATTAGTATCGACTGAAAGCGTGGGGCGGTGTAGACATACTGTGCCAGGAATATTCGAGAACTCTACCACTGAGGGCATCTCCCAGGGCAGATACAATCAACCACTCGCGGAATCGCACATACTCGGCGCGGGGACGCAGATGGATAGTTTCGCGACGAACGGCAAACTGCGAGCAGCAGGTAACGCCGACTTCCTCGGGGACTTCAAGACTGGGGAACAACTCCTGGAAAGCAGCCTTGTAAACGTGGCGTGCGTGTATGGGCTCGCCCTCTTTGCCAGGGGACTCATCCTTAATGGGTCTGATCTCGGCGGGGCATCCAAGAATCCAGACACATCGCAAGTTGGCGTAGCCGACCTTTTTGAGGTTGTCGAATCGGAAGTTCTGGAGGAGGGGGAGAGCATCGTAGTCGGGGTTGTCGTTGTGCCATTGGAAGCGCTCGGCGTGGTGGAAGACGACGTTGCCGGGCAGGGAGTCGTATCGGTCAATGATGTAGCTGCAGCGCATTAGCAAAGACGACAAAAGTCGGGGTTTGGAGGAGTGTACGTCAGAAAGACCATGGCCTCGCGACCCTTATTCATGGGCACAGTCAGCTTGGCCCTGTTGTCGTCGACAACGTAAATGTTCTTCTTCCATTCAGGGAGGTATTCGTCGAGCCAGGACACATTCTCGTGCTTCATGCTGGCCACCACCATCTCCACATCGTCGTCGCCGAGGTTTAGGGTCGGATAGTCATTTCTGTGCTTGCGCGCTGGCGTATTTGACGGTAGGAGGCTGTCGCGGAACCAGTAGAGGAAGATGACGAAGAGGACAAAGGCGACGATGGGGGCTCGATTGGAGCGCTGTCGAGGGGCCCAATGACCAGCCATGGCGAGACGATGGCGGTCGAAATGGCGGGTTTGGAGGGATTCGGATGCGATGGATGTAATTTACGGACAAAAAGAAAAGTCGCGAATGTCCTGATGTTGAGGTTGAAGCAAGGATTGATGATACTCGTAACAGTCGGGTTTCGTTCTTAGGGGGGTCCTGGATCATCCCTTGAATTGGACGGAGTGACAGCTGGAGCTCGCCCTTGGCTAGGGGCCAGACTCAGTCTAGCTGGACCAAGACCCTTCAACGCCGCAGTGGCTTAGCTTGACCGGATATGGATCCAAGAGCCCCTGTCATTGTGATTTTGTGAGCCACTTACTTCAATATGAGCATCTAGGGACAGTTTAACCATCATTGTTTTCTGTCAATAGCATCATAAATGCTAGTTGGAATGTAAGTGAGCTGTTCAGTACAGGTGAAGGTTATTAGGTACGCAACACATAGGGGAGGCGATTGGTTCAAATGTTACACATGGCAATTGAATGCTAGCAACTCCAATGGCCATCATAGACAAGACGAAAGTTTCAAATGTTTCTCATCCATCAATCATGACGTTACCCTATAATTGTCTGTCTTATCAGATACCATACCTACCTACCTATGTATAATCATGGCGATAGCAAGTTGTGGTAGTATTGTCACCAACCAATCAATTACATAGCTCAGCTTCGAAGTCGCTTTTACTCACTTCGTCCTAGTCTTTCCATTGAGCAACCCTGTGATCGCCCATGATCAGCGAGATCTTCTGATGCAGACGTTGGAGTCTTGGATTTTACAAACATGTCATTATCAAGCTCCACATTGATTGTTGTTGGGTTTCTTCGTGTTATTTGGTGGTTGGTACAACTTCAATCGCAATATTTTTCTCATGCTATATATCGGATGACTTGATATCGTCCAAAGAAAATGTAAAGGTTCAGTGCGAGCCCAATCAACGCACACTCAGCGAATGCTATTATGTTGCACTCATTGTTTATACTTTCGGCTTGTGATAGTCGTGTCAAGAATTGTGGTCAATGAAGTTCTCGACTGTGCGATCGGCGACAGTTGGCAAATAATAATGGTTGTCTGTTCGTAGTCAGGGTTGGGATCAACCTTGCTATACTCCGTACTCCATGTGGTCCTCTCTCGCCAAACATGCTGGATATCGTGTCGCTCCAAGCCTCGAACCTTGGTGACACGGACCTGACTCGCAGTCGGGTACATCAACCATCACCTTCTCATCTGAGTATCAAAACAACCGAGGCAAGGGATGTTGATCCAGTGACATACAAGTCCCAAGACAAAACAACAGCAGTAATAAGTCAAACGAGATTGCACATAGCAGGTGGCTTTGACAGCTTCTTATACCACAGCCGTATTAATACGAGGATAACCGACGTGTTGGTTAAATAACCGCGGCTCTTGTGGTCTCTTCCCCTAGACCGTCGTAAAATTGTCGGGGGCTATGTCCTATGAAGCTATTCTCGTATTACAGGGACGGATACAGTGCTGACCATCCAATCTCGCTCACTTCGAATCAGAAGCTAGCTAAAGTCCCATCTCAGCTAGTGCTTATTGCAGCAAACTTGTCCCGTTCGAGAGAACGCACAGTAGGTTAATTGCAAGAATGGAACGTTAGTGCCGGAGATTTGAGGCTTAGGATGAAACAAGCAAAAGTCACAAACGCAAGCTCAAACGGCAGCGAAGATGATCAACGAGACGAATGTGAGTTGAAAGAGGGTCAATTGAGTTGCTGCAACGGTCTTGGGTCGAATTGAGTCGAGACCAGATGTTATGGAGTCAATCGTAGCGATTAATATGGACCGTGATGACTCTTGTGCAGTTAAAATTCAGCTCGCTCGCTTGCTGACCGCATGTTGGCAAGGCATGAACCCGCGTGAATCGATGTCCATGTCAGAATCCTTGTTTGACGAGTCGGGGACCAAAACATGTCCATGCCTTTTGTATCTAGGTAGCCTCGCGTCGTTGATGGTCAACAATCGAGCTCGATCAAGTCAACTCTATTGAGGGCTCAGCCATCGTGCAGCGTCTTGGAGGCTACTGCATACTATGCTGCAACTCGAAAATTAAAGCCAAAAGCAATAGAGTCTCGGGGGCTAAAATTATGTGTTACAGGGAATTTGCCAAGTCCAGCGTGCATAGGGCGGGCGCGAACAATCTTACGTGCATCGACGCGAATGGCTCAACTCCAGACGGCCAAGTCGGAGAGACGAGGATCGAATCGAGTTGGCCTTTTGGGTGGCCTAAATAAATGATCAACAGACGGACTCACCATAACGAGATCAGAAAAAGCTTGGTACTCTAGTGCAACGCGTATCCCGCAGTGGAGAACGCTGGAGTTTTTACCAAGAAGAAATTGCTCCGCAAGGATGGGAGTTCAGGCGGACTGTGTAGGATACTGTGCAAGGTCTGTATGGGGGTGGTGAAGCGTAGATCAAACAAAGAAGGGATGTCATTTGATGTATGAACAAGGAGTTAGAATGGTCATCATTGAGAGCTACAGACAAAGGATTACACCGGCTTCAACAAAATAGATGAGATTTTCATAGTTCAGTCCATCTCTACGGCAAAACCAATGAGGCAGTGACTGTCGTATAAAATTAGAAAAACACCAGTGCTAGCAGTGGCCTCCTAGTGGAAGCTTAGCCATGAGTCTAATCCCACCGTGGTCTCGCTAATTCGGTGATGAAGACCAACAAAACCCCGTGGATATGCTTTTCCCGTCCCTTGTCATTGGACCCAGAATGTTCTTCTTTGAGTCCATAGGGGGCTGTGTATCCTATTTTTTGCTCTGTCTAGTAGGTATTAGTTTGTGTCTGTCTTTTGAGACCCATTGTTTCGTCTTTTTGTCACTCATCGTTACTAGTTGACGACTCCACGTCACGGACCTCCTTTTAATCAAACAACCAATTGAACATCAAGCGAGAGTCATTGTCGAGTGTCATGATCGATGGTGATTTTTGCAAGCATCGGGGACAACTCCATGTGCGAATAAACTCTCGCGACTCCAATTGGGTTTCGTCCCCCTGAAACTCGCATGCATTTCCGTGGTCTACGTTGCACCATCCCATATCGATCGTGTCTCGCCATCCCTAGAACTTTCGATCGTCTGTTCGATTGCCCCCGTTGCAAACTTGTGCAGCTGCATCTGTCTCAGACCCAGACATGGCGCTTGGGTTCATGGCAGCGCTTGTGTTTAGCTCATGTCATGTTTACTGACTCTGTTTCTAGGTACCTACTCGTCACGGCGGCAAAGACAAAAAAGTAACTTGCATGAAAGGGGCAAGTACGCGTTTCATGGAAAATCTAGTTGTGCGTTGTAGGCCTCGACCTGGTAGTGCTGACAGCAGACAACACAGCGCATCCGTTCTGCACAGTATGAAAACTCAGTGAATCTTACGCATCACTTACACTGAACAGCACCCTAGCTCTCTTGCCCAGGCGGGCCCTGCCGCTGAGACCACGGGCAACAGTCCCCCTCAGAACGAGGCGGCGCCGCCGGTGTGGTGCGCTGCAGCCAATGGCCACGCGAGACGGATCGGACGTTACAGGGGCTTTCCTTTGTGGGATTGGTGTGGGAGCGTTCCTGAGTGGCGGCGGCATTGAGACCACCTCCACTTAGTATTCGCTCCCTGTAAGCCTGTAAGTCGACTTGGGGTTGCAGAAAACTTGACTCTGTTTGGGTTGAGGGACATAATAACTCGGGCATTCTATATGCCATCACCAACCCGATTCTAGACCACCTATTTCCGTAATCCTCCTCAAGCAAAGCCCTTAATCTTTCTCCCCTACCCCCCCTGTATGTAGCTTGTTTGCTCCTTGTGCCTCCTCTTTCCTTTCGTTAAAATACTCCAGACCACCTCCGCCGTTTCTTACATCTTCCTTTATTTGATCCCATCTTTTTCCTACTCTCGTTTATTACTACAGTTCATCACTGCACGACCTAGTTTCCCTATCTCCTCTAGGCATCCTCTCTCTCTAGGACCTGCTGGCAGGAAATCGCATTCCCTAAACTGTGAGATACATCAACACTGACATAAACCGACAACATGGGCGACAACCACTCTGCGGCCTCTGGCTATACTGCCACTACGGCTGTGAACAGGCCGACCATCGACACCACCGCCGCCACTCAGACACAGGAGAAGCTTGATCCCACACGCCTCCAAAGTATGGATAGCTCTGCCGCGAAGCGTATGCACAGTCTCGAAATCCCTCTCGACAATGTTCGCTCTCCCCCTTCTCCCGCCGTTGGCGTCAACCCTGCCCTTTTCCGCAAGCAGACTTCCCTCGATCTCGACGACTACTTCACTGGTCCTCGCGATATCCAAAAGCACTCAAAATGGCCTCTGGTCATGCAAATGCACGGCTCCATCCTGCCCAAACTCATCATCCCTCTCGTTCTCATCGGAGCTTGGTCGACTGCCATCACCGTCATCCACTACCACTACCCCAAGATTCAGGTCAACTCTGTTCTGCTCACCATTCTGGGTTTCGTCGTCGGTCTTAGTCTGTCTTTCCGATCCTCCACTGCTTACGAGCGTTATGCCGAAGGTCGTCGATACTGGGGAACCCTCACAATGGCTTCCCAGACGCTGGGTCGTGTCATCTGGATCCATGGCAAGGACGTGCCTGACCAAGACCCCCGGGAGACAATTCTCAAGAAGATTGGTGCCATGAACCTCATCGTCGCATTCTCCGTCTCCCTCAAGCATGCTTTGCGATTCGAGCCCTACAGTGCCTACCCCGACATGGAGCACCTCATCGGCCACCTCAACACCTTTGCCAAGGAAGCTACCCTTGCTGATCCCGACGCCGGATCCATGAAGAGGAAGAACATCTTCAAGTCTGTTGGAGAGTACCTGGGCGTCTCGTTTGCTCAAAGCAACCCTCGAAAGGCTCTTAAGAAGACTGACAAGCCTCTTGGTAACCTACCTCTTGAGATCCTCAGCCACCTCGCCGTCACCATCGATCGCATGGTTGGCCAAGGACAGCTCGACATCCCTATGCAGCAGACTCTCGCTTACAACAATCTCTCATTGATGAACGACTGCATGACAGGATGTGACCGAGTTCTCAACACTCCTCTCCCCATCGCCTACACCATCGCCATCAGTCAAATCACCTTTATCTACATCTTTGTCCTTCCCTTCCAGCTTGTTCAGACACTCCAGTGGATTACTATTCCCGCCTCCATCGTCGCAGCTTACATCATCTTCGGCCTTCTCTTCATCGGACAGGAAATCGAGAACCCCTTTGGACAGGACGTCAACGATCTTCCCCTCGAGATCTACTGCGACCAGATTGCGGCTGACCTGGATGTCATTGCGTCTCATGATAAGCGCGAGCCGGATACATTCCTGCTCAGCCACAACAGCATGCCTCTGTACCCCGTTAGCACCGCATCTCCCAACGCTTGGATGAAGCGCAGCGACGAGAAGCTTCGCCAGGTGATCAAGGACAAGCCCAACACCATGTTTGAGTGGCGCAAGGAGATTGCCCGTAAGAAGCAGAGCGGTGCCAAG
Organism: Fusarium praegraminearum; assembly: GCA_002093855.1. Classification (NCBI taxonomy): domain Eukaryota; kingdom Fungi; phylum Ascomycota; class Sordariomycetes; order Hypocreales; family Nectriaceae; genus Fusarium; species Fusarium praegraminearum. Next base: position 14,038 of record LXHY01000002.1, on the reverse strand, counting down.
TTTGGTACCAACGACATGATGACACCTGGTGATCACAATGTCTAAGCAAAAGTTTCATTGTCCTTGTCCTTGTTATACCCTTTCTAATGCATGTTGAGGGATGACCCACAACTACGGCGCGTCAAAATAATCTTTTTTCTGGGTTCGGGTCTTGTTAAATTGTACGGTTTAGGTCTGTCTGGGTTGTCAACTGTTAGACAATAGCGTTTTAGTCGTGTTGAATTTTTAATCCAAATTGATCAAATTACATATATCAGATATTGCATTATTGCTCCGTGATCGAAGTCAATCAAGAGTCATACATGACTCAAACATCTACAGTGCTTACAGTGAGGGTGACACAAATGCAGTCATTCTCTGGAGGGGTAATCGGAGCGGAATTTCAGGGCAGCCGTGCCCCGCGATACAGGAAGCTCTGCAGCGAATGACCCGCCTCTACTGCAAGAAAGAAAGAGTCAAAAGCATTTTTGTTAACCCTTGAGCCCACTTGAGTCACACTCGGAATCGCCATTGATGCTCGCGCGGCGCTTCACTCCATCCACACTTTTTTCTTCTTCTACCTCTTGTTCTTTATATACAGCCTCTTTGCCTTTGCGACGGTCTTTGATACAACTTTCCACATCATCGACCCACCAGTCTCTGTCCCTGTATCACCCCTCCTCCAGATATCGACATCTATTCACAATGGCGACTGACGGAAACGCCCTCGCCGACCAGCTCCAGAAGCTCGGTATCGACAAGGTCGAATCTTACCCCAATTGTCATCCTGACACCAACCCCGTCGATATCTACCGATCTCACATCACAAGCCTCCTGGCGCCCATTACTGGCGTTGATCCCAGCATTATCTACCCCGCCATCCAGTGGACTCAGACACTCGACAAGGGCGATGCTATCCTCGCCGTGCCTGCTCTCCGTGTAAAGGGCAAGAAGCCTGGTGAGCTTGCTGAAGAATGGGCATCCAAGGTCGGTCGCATTCCGTTGCCATTGTCGCCCATGACTGACCAAACAATATAGTTCCCCGAGTCTCCCCTCATTGAGAAGCCCACTGCTTCCGGTCCCTTTATTTCTTTCTTCTTCAAGGCCGACAAGCTCACCAGCATGCTGCTTCCCACGATCCGAAAGCAAGCTTCCAGCTACGGCAAGAACCCCTACCATGGTCTCCGAGACCCTAGCGACCCCAACTCTGGCAAGAAGCGAATGATTGTCGAGTTCTCTTCGCCCAACATCGCCAAGCCTTTCCACGCTGGTCATCTTCGAAGTACCATCATTGGTGGTTTCCTTGCTTCTCTGTACGAGAGCGCCGGCTGGGAAGTCCGCCGACTGAACTACCTCGGTGACTGGGGCAAGCAGTACGGTCTGTTGGCTCTGGCATGGGAGAAGTGGGGTGATGAGGAAGCTCTCAAGGCCGATCCTATTAACCATCTCTTCAACCTCTACGTCCGAATCAACAGCGATATGTCGGACGAAAAGTCCAAGATCAAGGAGAAGCAGGACGCCGGCGAGGATGTCTCTGCTCTCGAGGCCAACTCTCTGGATGAGCAGGCCCGAAAGTACTTCCGACGAATGACGGATGGTGACAAGGAGGCCGTTGATCTGTGGCGACGATTCCGCGACCTGAGCATTGTTCGTTATAAGAAGACGTACGCTCGCCTCAATATTGAGTATGACGAGTACTGTGGAGAGTCCCAGGTCCCTGAGGAGGACATGAAGAGGGCTGCCCAGGTCCTCGCCGACAAGGGACTTACCGAGGATGCCAACGGAGCTACTTTGATCGATTTCTCCAAGCACGTCGCTGGAAAGCCCGGTAAGAGTCTTGAGAAGGTCATTCTCCGAAAGAAGGACGGCACTGCTCTTTACCTCACCCGAGATATTAGCGAGCTCCTCAACCGACAGGAGAAGTACAAGTTTGACAGCATGATCTACGTTATTGCTTCTCAGCAAGATCTCCACTTGAAGCAGCTGTTCAAGACTATTGAGCTTATGGGCCACGAGGACATTGTCAAGAAGTGCCAGCACATCAACTTTGGTATGGTTCTTGGTATGAGCACCCGAAAGGGTACTGTCAAGTTCCTTGACGATATCCTCCGTGACGTCGCCGAGAAGATGCACGAGGTCATGCGAAAGAACGAGACCAAGTATGCCCAGGTTGAGAACCCCGAGGCTGTTGCCGACATTCTCGGTATCAGCAGTGTTATGGTCCAGGACATGTCTGGAAAGCGGTATGTACCACGAAACTGATTTGAGACCTCTTACTGACAAGACTAGAATCAACAACTACAAGTTCGACATGGATGTCATGACCTCTTTCGAGGGTGACACTGGCCCTTACCTCCAGTACGCCCACGCTCGTCTGTGCTCTATCCGCCGAAGGGTCAACCTCAGCGACGAGCAGCTCGCGACCGCCGACTACAGCCTGCTGAAGGAGAAGCACGCCACAGACCTTGTCCGACTTCTCAGCCAGTGGCCCGACGTTGTTCAGAACACCCTCAAGACTCTGGAGCCCACCACCATCTTGACATACCTGTTCAAGATGACCCACGTCCTCAGCTCCAGCTACGACCACCTCCGAATTGTCGGTAGCGAGGATGAGCTCCAAAAGGCCCGTATGGGTCTGTACGATGCCGCCCGAATTGTACTCCACAACGGAATGAGCCTTCTTGGCCTGTCTCCCGTTGAGCGGTATGTTGGCCTCTGAAAGTTTGAAGACCGTTTTGCTAACTGTGAATAGAATGTAAAGACATAAACTGTAGAAGATTTGGGATGGAATAAAAAGTGGGCAGGAATGTTGGGATGTCGAGATTTGCCTCGACGGTTGGCGCAATAGATGAGAATATGAAAAGTTTAATATACCCATTCAAAGTATTTGGTCCTGTTTGTCTACTGTGAATGGTTGATGGGATGAGTCACGGCATAATTAAGGCAGTTCCAATGTTGAACGACACCAAGGGAACAACGAGTGCACGAATGAGCCGGCCTTGGCTGAGATAGCTCATTTTCATCCTGATACCAGATCACTTTGTTTCGTTTCAACTAGTGTTTCTCTCTTGTATTTTACAATGATTTTAGCCCGTATTTATATCTCCGGGCCGTAGTAGGAGTCTTGCACAATTAAAAATAATTCTTGTTGAGCATGACTTCCTGATCTCTATCACCTGTCCCTCATCTGTAGTCGTACAATCGTGATGACCCGCTCTCCTCTCTAGGATATCGTTTCCTTTTCAAGCCTCGGTGATTTTAAGCAACCTTTGTCCTGATCTGAACTCCATGCCAGCTCTTGACAAGATCGCCCAGGGCAGCATTGACCATGCGCTGCTGCTTGAGAATAGTCTGGCCCTTGAAAGCAGGCGATGTAATGTCGATGGCGTACATGCTCCCGCAACCGCCCGAGACGTCCTGGACGAGCAATTCGGTAGGGGACAGCTTCTCGGATAGGATTTCGGCAATGGCTGCTTCGGCAGGGCTCATGGATGGGAGGTCGGGTTCTTCTTGAGCGGCGGAGAAGCGAGGGATAGAGGTTGAGAGGAGACGACGAGGTGTTGTTGAGGGTGTTGTAGGTAGACGGGTGATGGCTGTGGGAATGCGGAGGAGGGTGCGTAGAGGAGCACGGGTTGAGCGCATTGCTGCGCGGCGACATGTGTTGCAGATCATGATTGCTGTAGCTTGGAAGAGCTGGTATCGATCAATTGACTTTCGAATTGATTGAATAAAAGCTGATGGAGAGGAAAGATGGAAGTTGCCGATGGACCGGTTTAGCTAAACTGTAGTGGGTAGTGCTGAAAGACGAGATACCCACCCGGAGAAAAAAGTTGTGGAGGGGGTTTGTAATCCGATCATGGCGGTTAGTTGGCGAACAATGCCTGTAAATCAGAGCTTATCATGATGAACAGCTACTAAATAAATTACCCATGGCATATATCGTATAAAATCATTCATAGAGTGTATGTACATCAATCAACTGCGACATAATTATCGACAAAAAGTGCAGACGAAAGAGCTGACGAATACCTCTCTACCCATTTCGCTCTAGATGCAAGCCTCTCTTTCCAGGGTGGGACCTAACTATTACCTATTACTCTGAGACTTGTCGCTGCAAGAATCTTTCTCAACTAACCAATCCATCTGGTCCATCATCTCTACTCCTCTCAATTGAAAAGACAATAGCTTCATCATGCCACGCAAGGTAAGAATAAATACACCATCAACTCACTCAACATACTGACAAACTCAGGCGCGAACCCCAGAGTCTCTCGCCCTCAATCGTGAGAACCAACGTCGTTCTCGCGCTCGTCAACGTGAGCTACTCGACGATCTTCAGGGTCGCGTGCGTGAGTACGAACGTCGCGATGCGCAGGCTACCCTTGAAATGCAGCGCGTGGCCAGGGTTGTGGCTGGTGAAAACGCGGCGCTGAGAGCTTTGCTTGCTGCAAAGGGTGTTGCTCCCGAGGAAGTCGAGGCTCATATTGACGCTGTGAGGCATGACGACAAGGCTGCTGTGAAAAATGGTGTGTCTTCGTTTACGCCTGTCTCGACACCCTCGTCTGCTACCTCGCCTGTCGTCATCCCCTCGAGACCCATGCCGTTTATTCAGTCTCAGTGTCAACCTCAAGGCTGCGGTAGCAGTAACCCCCCTATTACTTTCCAGCCCATGATGTATTCGCCGCCGACGCCTTCTACGACTATGAATACTTGCACTGAAGAGTCAGGCTGCTGTCCCAGACCACAACCTCCGCCACAGCCAGAGATGCAGCCGGAGATGCAGCCGGAGATGCAGCATCCCAGATCTATTGACAAAATTCACTGCATGGAAGCTGCTACTATCCTTGCGCAAATCAAAGGCCATTCGGATATTTCCAACGCACGTGCTTTTCTTGGATGTGCTTCCAATGACAATTGCATGGTTCGAAATACGGATTTGCTCACCCTCATGGACGAGATGACATGATCTATGCTATTGTATGTTTCTACAGACCCACAACAAGCCTAGATCTTCCAGTTCCATCGATCAGACATCCAACGAAGCACATACACCAAACCCAAAAGCACCGGTACCTCTATCAACGGCCCAACCGTCGCCGCGAGCGCCTGATCGCTGCTTGGACCAAAGGCAGTAATTGCTACAGCAATGGCGAGTTCGAAATTGTTGCTTGCGGCTGTGAAGCTCTGCGTCGTCGAAAGCTGGTATCCGAATCCAGCGCGTCGGGAAATAAGCAGTGTCGCAAAGAAAACGACCACAAAGTAGACGATCAGAGGTGCCGCGACACGCACGACGGACACGATCTGATGAACTACCTGATGACCTTGCGAGGCAAAGAGGATAAGGATGGTGTATAACAGGCCGATAAGAGACCAAGGAGAGACAATGCGCAAAAAGACTCGCTCATACCACTCGGGTCCAGCTAGCTTGCGCAGGGAGAAGCGAGTAATTATAGCGGCAGCAAGAGGAATTCCGAGAAAGACTCCTACACTTGTGGCAACAATCGAGTACGACACTTCGAGATGGCCTTCCTCGCCACTGATGATGCTGATGAAAAAGACCGACATTGGCGCGTACAGAGCCATCTGGAGGATCGAGTTTATAGCCACAAGGATAGCACAGTATTCACTATCGCCGCCGGCAAGACCGTTCCATATCAGCACCATGGCGATGCATCGTGCGAGGCCAACGAGGATGAGACCGATGCGCAGTTCGGGCTTGTCTGGAAGAAAGGCCCATGCCAGGCCGAGCTGTATGCGTTAGCGATGGTTACAGATCTGGGGGACTGTAACTTACCATCAAGAAGGGCGCAACGATCCAATTGATAAAGATGCTAAAGAGGATTTGCTTCCAGACGCCGCGCTGGGAAAAGATCTCGTGGAGACTTTCATATCGGACTTTGCAGAGGATGGGATACATCATGACGAGTAAACCGACAGCTGCAACACATCAATATTAGCTTGCTTCCATCGACTCAGAATGGGATGCTGTTTCTCACCTATAGGGACCGAAACACCAACGAATTTACCCTTTTCCAAAGCAGCCCCAGTAGAAGGGACAAAGTTACCCAGCAAGATGCCAATAATCATTGCGAGAAGGATCCATAACGCGAGTAAACGGTCCAGCCATCCTAAAGCCTTGAAAGCAGAGGAAGTTTCTTTTTCTTGGGTGTTTTCCGTTGGTTGTATATTATTCTCAGCGTCGTGCGTAGAGGGATACTCTTTTGTCTGAGGAGAGTCTGTGTTTGACATGATTGCTTCTGTTTGTGTATGTATAAAAGAGAATACCGCAGAGAATATCGCAGATGAAAGAAGGGTGTTTAAGCTATCTAATACAATTGCCGGCCGAAACCTGTCGTAGTACTAACTACTGTGGTTATTGATTTTCCCAACTTTTTCCTGGGCGTTCCTCATTGTTCTGTTGCGATTAGCCAATCAGATTCGGGGCATGACAGGACCCTTTGGAGGCGGAACCGAAGGGAGGCGGACGTCTTGGCAGTGGTTTATTCATTGGGTTCACTTGTTTTACGTCTCTTTTAATGGTGATGATATACGCAGATATCCTTGCTAAATTCTGGGGTCATTGTCATGGTTGATGCTCTTTAAAGATTGTCGACACACCTTCACATGATAGTTGCTAACGTTCACATTAATACACCACAAACTACGAGTCATGACTTCTTCAATGGCCAACCTCAACATCATCTAGCTTGACATGCACATTCAAAAGGCAAAAATTGACTTGAACTAATAAATTGGATATTGAACAATCGAAACTATTCCAGTCCCATACCATACGCCTCATACACATTCCCCCGTCTATGATCCTTCATTTCTAACCGTCTTGATGACATGACATGAACCATGAGTAACATAAATCGCCAATAAAAAACAAGGGAACCATCCCACTCGTAAACCTCCTCATATGTGTTCCATCTCCTCTACTGCTGGAGGTACTTGAGAATCTGCTCCCGCTCCTCAACGGGCATGACTCTCATCACCTCACGAACACCAGTCCATCCAGCCTTGGCGTGGCCTCGGACAACGCTGGCAACCTCAGCTGCCAGCACCTCAGACTTGAGGGCATCCACCTTCTCGCCGATGGCCTTGCGCTCAGTCTCATACCACTCAGTCACCGCCTGGTCATCCTTCTCCCAATCAACAATGGCTGACCAGCTGCGGAGGAGGTGCAAGTACTTGTCGCGAGTCTCCTTGTCCTTGGTAGCAGTCTGGTTGTGCGAAGTGCTGATGATGGTGGATGTCATGCGGCGCAGGATGTACTCCTCGTTCAGACGGCGGCGAAGACGCCAGTAAAAGAAGCGTCGGGAGCTGGACCACTCGAGAACATCGCGGATGGCACCCTTGGCCTTCATGCGTCCAGCACGATCGTGGAGATCAGCGAACTGGATAGCAATCTGAGAGTACACAGGCAACAGCTCCTTCTCGCGGGCAGCCATCTTCTTCTTAATCTCGTCGGTCTGCTCAGAAGACAGGCTAGAGTCCTCGAGCTGCTTCTTGAGTCCAGCATAAGTAGGATCCATGCGGATGATGGTCTGGATCTGCTTCTGCTTGCGGTACTTGATACCAATCATACCCTCGGGCTCAAGGACACCACCACGGGCCTCAGTGTCGGCGTACATCTCCATACAAGTGGGGTTGATGGTAGGATCGACGACGACCCAAGATCCACCACGAAGCTCACCGAAGGGAGGGATGTAGATGAAGATGGGCTGCTCGTACTTGACGAGGGCATCGACGATGAAAGAACCGTACTTGAGAACCTCGTTGTACATGTCGCGCTGACCACCAGAGAAACCACGCCAGTTGGCAAGAATCATCAGAGGAAGCTGCTCACCGTTGTTGAAGTCGTTGATGGCCTGGGCAGTCTTGAAGGCAGAGTTGGGGTACCAGACACCACCGGCCTCGTTGCTGACCTGCTCGATAGAGTCGGGGTTGGCAGGGTCGGCGGGAGTGATGTTCTCCACGGATCGGACCTCGACACCGATAACACCCATAGGGATACCGCCGAGACGAGCGCGACCAACAACGACGGTCTTGGCCCAACCACCGAGAGCCTCGACGAAAGAGTCCTTGTCGAAGAGACCAGACTCGAAGCCGTTCTCGCCCTCACGACCACCGATCAACCATCGGACATCGTAAGGCTGCTTCTGGGGAGGGTAGTAGGTGACATCACGGTCCCAGCTGTCGACGCTAGGGCTGACAGGAACGGGGCTGTTGCGCTTCTCGGGCACAAAAGACATCCACTCGACAATCTTGGACACACCAGCAAAGTCATCATTGGCGGTCATGTGAGAGACACCGTTGCGGTACATGATCTGGGTGCCACCAAGCTGCAGGTTAGAGGTGTAAACCTCGCGACCAAGCAAGTTGTTGAGGGCAGCAGCACCAGTCAGGATAATGGGCTGACCCTCAATCTGGACAGCACGCTGACCAAGACGGACAAGGTAAGCACCAATACCAACGGAACGGCAAGTGACCAGAGTGACGGTAAAGATGTCGTTGTAAGCGCGGCTAGTGGCACCAGCGATGAGACCAGAGCCTCGCAGACACTCAACACCAAGACCCTCCTCCTTACCAACGACAGTGACGATCTTGTGTCGCTTCTCGCCATCCTCATTAACCTCCTCAGTGATGACGTCCTTCTCAAAGCGAGTCTTGGCCGCGTCGTCAAGGTAGAGGTACTTGAAGCCAGCATCCTGCTTCTCGGGGTTGTTCCAGGCAACCTTGAAGTGTCCCATGAGCTCATCGGCAAGACCAAGACGAGCACCAGAGTTGGCAGACAGGTAGATACGGGGGATGCCGAGCTTGCGAGCAAGCTCAGTGCACTTGAAGAAGAAGTCGTCTTCCTTGGGTCCGAATGAACCAATCTTGTAGGTGATATCGTTGGCGATAACGATAAAGCGTCGGCCGTTGGGGTACTCAGGGGTGCGGGCCCTGAAGATCCAACCAACCATACCACAAGTGTTGGTACCGGGTTCACGGTTCACCTCATCAAGGTTGTCCTTGTCATCAAGAACAAGCTCGGTGAAGCTGATGCAGTCACCGGTCTTGGGCTGCTGAGAAGCCAAGCTGGGCTGAGCCTTGACGGCCTTGTTCCAGGTGTTCTGGATAGCCTGGCGGAAAAGCTCGGGGAAATCGTAGACGTACTGAGTTCCCATACCGTGAGCGTCGTGACGCTTAGGCTGGAGCCAGTTCTTGATGGCGTAAGGGGTAGAGACGGGCATCAAGTGCATGGGACCCTTCTCGTGAGTGCCTCCGATGCTGTGGAAGACCCACTGAGCCTTCTCCGACTTGCGCTCGGCGTACATGTCGACATCGACAACGTAACCAGAGGTGTTGGTGATAACGACACGGAGAGGGTAGGGCTCGCCAGTCTGGGGGTCGGTGCAGATGATGCGGATCTCGACCTGAGCGATACGGAGTCGCCAAGCGCGGATACCGAATCGGTCAAGGAAGCCCTGGAGACTCTCCTCAACCTCCTTGGGCTGAAGCTGGAACACGGGAGAGAAGTTGATGAAGACGTGGTTCAGATCAGAGTTGTTGTTGCCGATAATCTCGAGAGCGTCAAAGATATCGTTGACAACACGGTCAGCCTCGGAAATGAGGTACTCAGCAGTAGGGATCTCATCTCGGAGACGACCAGGTCGAATGACAGCACGGGTGAAGTATCGCTTGTCAGTGTCCACACTCTTGCCAATACCCTCGTAAACGTGGATACTCTTGTTCTCGGTGAACACAGGCTTGATGTTGAACTTGCTGAGACGAGCGAGCTCAAGCTGGAAGGCAAGGGCGGGCTCGCTGTGACGGATACTGTCGTCCTCCTTGTACTCGGGTCCACGGAAAGTGTAGTATCCGGGGTAAGAGCCATCGCTGTGACCGCAGATGAATGTCAGACGGCGAACACCCCGGGCAAGGAGCTCATCCTTGTACTGCTCGACAATGGGGAGGATATCCTCGAGAGCCTCTCGGTCGTCGCGGCTCTCAACGTCACGAATGGCAACGTTGATAACAGCGGAGAGCTCCTCCTCTTGCTGCTTGAGAGGAGCAGGCTTGCGCTTACCGCTGAGGTCAGGGATAAGACCAGGAGTGTTCTTCTTCTTCTGCTTCTGCTCATGAGCGAGGGCCTCAAGGGCCTTGCCAATGAGATCCTCGGCCTCATCGATGTACTTGCAAGGAACAATGACACCCTTGCGAGTAGGCTCATCCTCCCACTTGCTGTTGAGGTAGGACATGTCGCTGATGGAGTGAATTCGCTTAAAATTGAACTCGCCTCCGCTGGGTGTGGCAGGGGTAGAAGGAGCAGCAGACTGGAGAGGAAGACCAAACTCGGACTGGCCAAGCTTGCGGAGCTGGAAGTCCCAAGAAACAAACTGGGGGTTGTCGTTCTCGTCCTGGTGGTACTCAATCTGTTTGAGGAGGTAGGCACGGTAGGCTCGGCGGACGTAAACCTCGAGAGAGGCCAGAGACACCCAAGGATCATCGTGAGCAAAGAACATGGTCAAGACATCAAAGACAGTGTACTTGGAGTCAACAACCTCCTTGATGATCTCAAGGCTAGGCTCACGGTGGTCCCAACCAGTTTCACCATATCGAGACTCAACCACGGAAGAGCGAAGGATGTGCTCCATCTGGGAAGTTCGCTCCTCAAGGGAGGGGAGAGCGCACTGGATCATGATCTCACGGGCCTTGAGGGAAACCTTGGAGGTGTGTCGAGACTGGAGCTCAGTGAGCAGACGGAGGGTCTCGCGGAGGCTCTTGGCGACGTTTCCAGCCTTGGGCTTGTTGGGTCGGTACTCCTCCAGGATGGCAAGGATAAGAGAGCTCTTGGAGCTGACACGGCTGTGAGACAGAACAGTGTGGACAACCTTCATGATATCGTCCTTGTGCTGGTCACGCAGCTGCAGGATAACAGCGTCCTCTTGGGGCTGGTTCATGAAGAGGGCCTCGACCTCGTAGTACTGCTCCAAGATGCTCTTGATGACGTTGAGCTCTCGGCTCCTCTGGCCCTCAATGTACATGTCGATGATCTCGGTCAAGGGAGCGAGGGTAGTCTTGAGAAGACCGGCATCGCCAGCATCGACGTTGTCCTCGATGAACTTGTGGAGAGCCTTGCTAAGAGCCTTGGCAGGGAAGTCGGCGTTGCGAGACTTGCTGCGCTCAATGATCTGGGTGAACTGAGCATCGAGCTTCTGGGGCATGCGAGAGTGGAGGGCGGAGAACTGGGCGTTCCACTCGCTGTAGGGAAGCTCGGTGTCGCGGAGGACCTCGATAAGCTCCTTCAGGGTGTTGGCCATGATAACGGAGTTGTCGTAACCCAAAAGAATGTTGTGGAGGATGTTGTAGAGGAGAGAGAAGCGCTGAGCGGGCTTAGCACCGACGACGACAGGCTCGCCGTAAGCGGGAAGCTTGTCGACGAAAGCCTGAGCCTGCTTGACGCGGCTGGGGTCATCGAGAGCGAGTATACCGAGGATATCACCAGCCTCGAGGGTGGCACCGGGCTGCTTGATGAGCTGGACAACACCATCCTCCTGGGCAAGGAGAGGCATGTACATCTTCATGACCTCGACCTCGGCAAAGGCCTGTCCAGCACGGACATGGGCACCGTTCTCGACAGAGTACTTGACAAGCTTACCAGGGCTGGGAGATCGGAGCTGGGTAGGGTCGTTCTCCTGCTCGAGCAAGCAAGTCTTGCTGTCGACGGACAAACGGGTGGCACCAACCTCTTCCTTCCAGTAGACGCTGTGACTTCGTCCGTCGAGGAGGACAAGGATACCACCATCGCTCAGGGAACGGACACCAACATGGCACTTGGAGCCGTTGATGAAAAGGTGGTAGCTGTCGACGCTGGCGCGAGTGGCTGTGAACTTGTAACGGTAACCCTCGTAGATAAAGTCGATGGTAAAGACCGTCTTGAGCACGTCCTTGGAGGGCACCTGACCCTTCTCAAGGCCGGCTCGGTACTCAGTCATACAAGCCTCGCTGGCAATGTGAGCCTTGGTAACGGCACCACAGGTGACAGCAAGCATGGTCTCGGGTCGCTCAGCGGTAAGACGCTTGGAGATGAGCTCATCCAACCAACCAGTGGAGATGGTGTTGTCCTCAAAGGCCTCTGTCTCAAGAAGCTTGATGAGGTACTCAATGGTGGTTCGGAAATCACCACGAATGCTGAGCTCCTTCAAGGCCATAACCATGTGCTTCCTTGAAGCAGAACGGTTCTCACCATAGGCGAAAATGTGACCGAACTGACTGTCAGAGAAACTATGGATACCACCCTGAGAACTGACGGAGAAATAACCCCAAACGTTGGAGCTACTCCTGAAGTTCAGCTCGTGCATGACACCGTTGGAAGGCTTGAAGCCCTCACCGGGATCCTCGGAAGTGATTCGGCAAGCGGTGGTGTGGCCCTTGGGCTGAGGTCGTCGCTGGCTGGAGGAGGTGTCCTCGCTCTTGAACTCAAAGTCAATGTCGCTTGAGGTCTTGGGGTCGACGCCGTACAGGAGTCGAATGTCACGGATTCTGTGGAGAGGGATACCCATGGCAATCTGGAGCTGGGCAGCGGGCAGGTTGACACCACTGACCATCTCAGTGGTGGGATGCTCGACCTGAAGACGGGGGTTAAGTTCCAGGAAGTAGAACTTGTCGTCGGAGTGGGAGTAGAGGTACTCGACGGTACCAGCAGAGACGTAACCGACGAGCTTACCGAGACGGACAGCGGCATCCTCCATGGCCTTGAATGTGTCGGCCTTGGCAATGGTGACGGGGGCCTCTTCGATAATCTTCTGGTGACGTCGCTGAACGGAACAATCACGACCGAACAGGGAGATGTTGTTTCCGTACTGATCAGCAAGAAGCTGGACCTCGAGATGGCGGGCGTTGCCGGCAAGCTTCATGATGAAGATGGGAGAGCCAGGAATCTCGCTAGCAGCGGCCTTGTAGAGAGCCTCGAAGCCCTCCTCCTCGGTAGCCTTTCGGATACCCTTACCACCACCACCCTCGGAGGCCTTGATCATGACGGGGAAGCCAATCTCCTTGGCCTTTTCGAGACCCTCCTCCCATGATGTGACGCATCCCTTGGCGTAGATATCATCGGCAACGGTAACGATGCCCTTGTCATCAACGGCGACCTGGTCGACGCCTGTTCCTGACCAAGGAATACAGGGCACGGCGGCGTGCTGTGCAACAATTGTGGAAGAAATCTTGTCACCCAGTGATCGCATGGCAGATCCTGGGGGTCCGATAAAGACAATCTTGTTGGGGGAAGCGGCCAGCGACTCTGGCAGCTTGGGGTTTTCTGAGGCGTGACCCCATCCAGCCCAGACGGCGTGAACGTTCATACGCTCAGCAATGTCGACAATCAGCTCGACATTGGCATAGTTGTGGTTGTTGGTGCCGCCGGGAACCTCGACGTAGTGGTCAGCCATTCGAATGTATTCTGCGTTGGCCTGCAGATCTTCGGGGGTAGCCATCACAGTGAAGTGAATGGCTCGCTCGTCGCGAAACGTCTCGTAAGCCCATTTTCGGACTGATCGAATCTCCTTGACGGCAGCGATACCGTTGTTGGCAATGAGGACCTGTAGAAGACGGTGTTAGTTGAGCCAGACCAAGATAGATTGGCGGGGTTGACAAAGATCTGCCAATCTGCCAAATCTTGTGCCAAAGAGAGTTTCTTACGTTGGTGATGACAGTGTGACCATCATTTTGGGCAACAAAGTCCTTGACCTTGCCCGAGGGAGCATTTGCCAATCGGTTTCCACCGATGAAGTGGTCTGCGATATTGAACTTCTCTGCATACGACTGCTTGCCATTGACATAGGGCACCGACCGCCCATTGGCACCCTCCTGGGCACCAGCTGAGATCTCAGTCATGGCTGCTGCGTTATGTGTAAAGAGAAGAAAAAAGGAGAGGAATGATTATGGAGGAGATTCGTGAGGGGAGAAAGAAGTCGAAAGATGGAGGAGATTGATCAAGTTTGAATCGTCTCTCCCAAGTTCGTCATGAGCCGGTCAAAGTAAAGTGGCGGGCGGGGGCCGATGTCAATGG
>LXHY01000001.1:0-24925 GCA_002093855.1 Fusarium praegraminearum | reverse complement strand
CAAACGTTATTTTTTATTATATAAAGAAAATATAGAAAAAATTTATAAAATCTTAGGTGAATATAAAGATCAATATATATTTATTAGTGATATAATAAGAAAAACCAAATTTATAAAATATAAACTAGAATATTTAAATAAATTTATAAAATTAAAAGATCTTTATTTAAAAAAAGTTTGAGGTGTTATTCTTAACCAATATGCGAGAAAATATCTAAAATACTTAAGAAAATATGACTTATTATATTCTCTTAATCAATATAAATTCAACAGATTGGTGTTTTTACCTAAATTAAGTAATATATTAAATAAAATTCTAGGAAAAAAAATAGAATATAATATAATTAATTTAAAATCTGTCGCATATCATACAGATCTTTTTACTAATGCATTAGCATTAAAATTAAGAAAAAGAAGAATAAATTCTATAAATTCTATGTTTAGTATTTTAAATAGAGCATATTTACCTAATATTAATACGATTAAAGAAAGATCTAAAATAAAAGGTGATCAAAAAATGGATCTATTTCAAAATAAATTTAAAGATTTAAAAATAATTTCTAATATAGTATTCCCAGCTATGCCGGAAGGCATCGCTGGAAGCTTTAGTCCTTCGGGAGCGAAGCTTACAGCAAGCTCCTCTCTATCTAAACTGTTAGATGGTACATACCCTTCAGATATAAATAATGGAATAATGCATAGCAGCGATGCTAATAAAGAAAATATCCATAATACTATTTATAATTCTATTGGATATAAAAATATGGCAGGTATAAGATTAGAAGTTAAAGGTAGATTAACTAAACGTTACAGAGCGGATAGATCTATCTATTCATTAAAATGAAAAGGAGGATTAAAAAATGTAGATTCTTCTTTTAGAGGTTTAAGTTCAGTTTTATTTAGAGGTAATTCTAAATCAAATGTAACTTATTCAATAGCTAAATCAAAACGTCGTATTGGAGCCTTTGCAGTAAAAGGTTGAATAGGTGGAAAATAAAGAAAGGCGCAAGAGGCTTCGCGTAGTCCATATCCCTTCGGGATCAGGAGAAGTCTCCCCCTCCGGGGCTACTAAAATATATATATATAATAATAATGAAGACATAGTCTGAACCGTTTTGAAAAAAATGGAAATATAAGTGCTATAGCTATCCTTCGGTATTTCGTATACCGGAGGTATTGCTTGTACAGCAATAAAAAAAATAAGGGTGAGGCGAAGCCTATTCGTTCCCGCCTTCATAGGGAACGAGAGCTTCGCTCTATCCAGAAGAATGCCCCCTTTGGGTTAGTCCTTCGGGAGCGAAGCTTACAGCAGGCTAAGGATAGCAAGCTCTCTCTTTAATTTTTTTATCGCTCGGACGCTTTTATGATAACACATAGAACAGGCTAATTTGCGCAAGAGTGTACAAAATGAGTGCGCGGTTTGGCACCTCGATGTCGGCTTAACTTATCCTCATGGATGCAGGAACTATGTAGGGTGCGACTGTTCGTCGATTAAAAAGTTACATGAGCTGGGTTAAATACGTCGTGAGACAGTATGGTTTCTATCTTCTAGGGGGAATTAGAATATAATAAGAACTAACTTTTGTACGAAAGGAACAAGAAGAATTTAATTTGTAAAAGGGTTAAATAATAGTTACTAACCTATGGTTTACCTGTTGTCTATGTGCCCAAATATTAAAATATAGGATAAAAATTCTATATATCTGTATAGCTTTAGCTATACATAGGGATGTTTCTTTCACTAAGATAAATATATAGCATAGGCACGGCAGGAAAGCTAAGTTGGTTAAGGATAAGTGCTGAAAGCATATAGGCACGAAGCTTATCTTAAGATATTTCTTAAATATACGTAAAATATTATTACGAAGGATTAATATAGGCTTTATCCGTACGAATCTGGAGATTTTTAAGAATAAAGTACTAATTTTATAAATAACTATTTATACATATATCGCATGTACAATGCATGCCTATTTCTGCTCCGCAGAAATTAGCAAACCATACCTGGATATACTTTGCTATCGGGTGGTTTTGCTTTTTAAATTTTAGCAAATTGCAGCTAGAGCCTGATTAGCATAAAAGTAATGCAATTGTTTTGTAATCAATAGAAGTAAGTGCGATACTTGCATTGGGCTGACGAATAGTAAGGCGCCAGGGATAAAAAAAATAAGGCGTGATGAGACTTCTCCTAACGAAGTGTAAGGACTACGCCACCCCCTTCGATATCCCTGCGGGATTAGGAGAAGTCTCTCCCTAACGAAGTGTACACAGAAGAATGCCTCCCGGAGGGAATTAGGAGTACACTTCGTTAGGGAGGCATTCTTCTGGGAATAGAGCTTGCTAGTACGCAGTACTACTCCTCTCATTATAGAGTTGCGCCTTATTGCCTAGCGAAGCTACGATTCTTCGAATCAGGCAAAGCTTACTGCTTTAGCAAGCTAGGATTAGTCGTCAAGTGGTAATACCACTTTAGACTTATTAGTGATTAATATTTTAAATACTCTAATTTGACAAGTCTAGAAAGAGTCACTACTAGAGGTAGGGCGCCCATAAACCAGACTTCGTCTTACAGCAAGCTCTATATTAAACTTAATAGTCTTAGCTGGCTTATGCGATAGCAAGTTAATACGCAGGCTAGTAAACTACAAAAAAAAAGAGCTATTTTAGTAATCTTAGTGGTAAATAAGGCAGAGATGGGACACTGCAATATTATACCTTAGTAGGGTGCAAATATCTCAGCTCGAGCTTCCACACCAAGATGAAGCTAAACCGATAGTGGTTATGGTTGGGTGCGGCCAATACATCCAGGTGCAACTCCTGTGGCTTCTCCCGTAAAGAGGATTCTGCCTCATTTTTTTAAGGCGCAAGCTTAAGCTTGCTGATCCCTCCGAAGGAGGGATATTAAAAGGACTAGTAGTCAAGCGGTTACGACATAGCTCTTTCAATGCTACCATCGTAGGTTCGAATCCTATCTAGTCTAAAGCGGATTGGTGTAATAGTAACACATTTGGCTCATGTCCAGAGGTTAGAGGTGCAAGTCCTTTGTCCGCGTAGGGCTATAACTTAATAGGTAAAGTGTACTGCTCATAACAGTAATTATAAGTGTTCAAGTCACTTTAGCCCTAAATCTGAGTGCTGGAATCGGTCCAAATATAACTAAAGACTCACTCCATCCAGAAGAATGCCCCCTTTGGTAGTCCTTCGGTAGACTTCGTCTTACAGCGAGCTAAGGCAGGAGAGAGATAATTTATTTGGAGAGGCGAAGCCTATCCAGCTCTCTCTAATATAAAAAACCCTAACACTAGATAGAGATTTGCACCGTAGTCTTAAGACAAGGCTTCCAGAAGAATGCCCCCTAACCCAAAGGGGGCATTCTTCTGGCGGAGCCGCGAGTACGCTCCGCTAGCGAAGGCTAGTAAAGTGTATCTCAATGAGCTATATTCATTGGTGATAGACAGTTAAGAAAGACTATAGTTGTAGGAAGTAAGCAATTATAAGTTAATGGTAAACTATTCGTTTACCAAACGAATTTTGTCAGTTCGACTCTGGCTAATTGTAAAAAAAAAATCCGAATGGTGAAATTGGTAAACACAACAAACTTAAAATTTGTAGGCAGAGTGCCTTGAAGGTTCAAGTCCTTTTTCGGATATTAAAGAGCTTGCTAGTACGCAGTACTACTCCTCGTGGAAGAATAAACTCAGAAAACTTAAGCTTTTCTGAGTTATACTCGTGTGTTCAAACCACTCCTCAGTGCGCAAGCTCTATTTGAACGGTTATAGGTTAATGGTAGACTTGTCGATTTCCACTCGATTTGTGTCAGTTCGAATCTGACTAACCGTATTCTATAGGATTTAGTATAGTATAGTAGGATTTATAATTATACATACTATTATGATGCTATTCTATTCCACATAGCATCTACACTTCTTTTCAGTAACAGATAAGCTAGAGAAGGTATATATATACTGAGTATATAAAGCAAGCGATAAAAAAAAAATTAAAGAGGAGGAGTACGCTCCGCTAGCGAATTCCTCCTGATCCCGAGACTTCGTCTGTATTTCATATCCCTTACGGGATCAGAAATTAGACGAAGTGGGGGGGATATGGATGGAATAGATATAGGGGTGGCATTCATACACTTCGTTAGGGGAACGAATCGCGCAAGCTCTTTTTTCTGTATGCTAGCCTGCGTATGCAGAGAAAAAAAAATCGCGCTAGCGACCCCTTACTCATAGCAAGCTCTTTTTTTTCTTCAGAGCTTAGCTAGTATAAATAAGCGGGCGACTCAAACTTATTGTAAGCTTAGCTATCTAGCTTGTGCTGGATTTGCAAGTGGGCTATATCTTATAGAATTAGGAATATGAAGTTTCATGTGATGAAGAATGCGATAGTTAGAGCTATGTACGCTAATTTAGCGTAGGCGCACTCTTTGCTAGGGAACAAAGTTCCCTAGCAAAGTATAAAGATAAAAAATAAAGAGGAGTTTTTGCTAGGAACAATCTCATCCCCTATTCCCCTAGGGGGAGAGACTTCGTCTCTCGCAAGCTCGCTGTTTATTTTTTATCCTAGCTACGACTAGATAAGCGAGTTTATTTAGTGTTATAAGGAGTACTGATGTAAGAAGGCTGTGTGCATAGCTCTAACTACCAAGTTCTAAAGAGCATAAAATGCTAATGTATATTATATGCGATACCCTAGCCTGCGTATCCCTATTCCCAGAAGAATGCCTCCCTAATTCCTAATTCCCTCCGGGAATACGGGAATATGGGAATATGTGGCGTAGTCCTTACACTTCGTTAGGAGAAGTCTCATCACACTTCGTTAGGGAATAGGAGTACACTTCGTTAGGGAGTATTTCATAGCAAGCTCTTATATATTTAGCCGGTAATTATAGCCCAGTTTAATATTCTTAATGTGATATGGGGGGGAGTAGACCTCGTATCCCTACCACATATTGGTAGGTTGTCCATAGTAAGTCGTAGGCTATTATTATTAACTTAACTAAATGCGACTACTAAAAAAATAAACATACAAATAATAACCTGCCATGAAAAACCTATTGATACCGTTTGCCTGATGAAGGTTATCTCTGCATTCTGAGTCCACCGAAAGGGGTATATGCAGAGATACCCTAGAAAGTACCCAGATTCGTACTTTTAAAAATCGCCAGAAAATCAACTGGCTATATAAAAATTATATAGAACTTAGAGCCCTCCGGATTACACAATATATCTTTAATATAAAATTATATCAATTTTTATCTGTAGTTTTTATTCATGTAGCCGTTACATCTATTCAAATAGATTTTAATTTATTCTTAGAAGCGTTAAATAATCTTTCCGTAAATTTAGGACCATCCGTATGCGTCCCAGAGCTTGCTAAAAACATTAAATTAGATAGTAATATAAATTATATCTTATGTTATAGTCATAGATCTTTATTTGGATTTAGGACTTATATATTAATGGTTTTAATATTATTTATAATATTTCCCATACTTTTTATAATACAAAATTATATTTTTATAATTTTAAGTATATTAAGTGTAATATTAGTTAAAGCTTTAGCTCTAAATTTTTATAAAAAACATTTTCAGTTTTTTTATAGTGGCTTGCCCAGTCATAAAAAAGTAGATTTTAGAGAAAAATTAGTGCACTTTATTACACTGATAATAAATAATATAGGGAAAATTCTAAAGCATTTATTTAAAATGTGAATAATATCTATTATAATAATATATATTTTTAGATATTTGCTAGCTACTATGTTATTAAATATAGATGATAATAATAGTTTTATAATAACAATATTAATACTTACTCTTCCTTTACCTATGTTTTTTTATTTGCTAAATTTTATAGTGAAATATCTGAAGAAAGAATCTATAGAGGATAAAGATTATTATTTGTATAATGATTACGTAGTAAAAAGAGTAAATCTATATAGAATAACATATACTATAATTGTAAACTACTTAATTAAAAACTATTATAGTACAATAATTATATCTATAATAATAAAAGGGTTTATTGTTATAATTATAACATTATTCACAATTTGTATAATATACGGTATCTTGCAAATAAATAAGCCAGGATGGCGTGCCTCACACTTCGTTAGTAGACAAAGTACAATATCGTGCAGTAGGGTTGACCCTCTCTCCGATGGCGATTCTGGAGTCCGAGCTTCCCTAACGAAGTGTATCCCTCCGGGAGAGAGGGTCGGAATAAATAAGCATGAGCCTATACCACTTAAGAGCGCATTGGATCTAGCGGCGTCTGCCAGCTATATAGCGGCATTTATATCACTAACTCCATTTTTACAGGAAGCATGTAATTCAGGTTTCAGTAAGTTTTATTTAAATCAAGGTAACCAAAGATATTACGAGTGGAAAGGCATACCTTTCAGTAAACCAGGTGTAATAAAGTGTGGACCTGAACCAACCATCAATATCATGCATGAGCGAAAAACAGAAATAGCCCTGAGGAAAGCGGCTGAAGAAGCTCGAAACCTAAATAAAGTATCCGATTCGCCAGTGGGTAGATATTATCGAAGAGCAGATGTAGTCATAGAGAAAGCGGCTGAAAAAGCTCGAAACCTAAATAAAGAAGCCGAGGCGAAAGAGGGTGAGGCTTTGCCTACTAATCGAAAACTAGATAAAGCCCAGGCGAATGAGGCTGATGATGAATCTGTTACTGAATCTGTTCGACAAGGGCTAATAAAAGAATATAAAGATAAATTAAATAATTCTCCTATCGTAAATATTACGTGAAAACTTAAATATAATGAAGGTGTTCAAAGATCGCAAGCGAATTTCTCAGTAAAACCACTAAATTATTTTTATAATACTAAATTTTATGGGTCGGTTTCTTTGGTTTTAAAAGGGAGATTATTAATAGTTAATATAATTAGACAAGACTCGCATGGTTGTGTCTTTATGCCTACTTATTATTTAAAAAATGCAAATGATCCGCATAGTTTAGATAGAATTTTGCATATTACAACAACATTAGAATCTAAATATGGTATAATGTTACCCCAGATAGGGATAGAGAAGGAGAACAATAGAACTAATGGTTTAATAATATTTACTCAAGCCGAATCTATAGATAATAAAAGTTTATTTAGAGTATGAAGGCCTTCATCGTATTATATGGAACCCCAACTAAAAACTGTAAAGAATTATTACCAAGAAAAAAGTCAAAATAATCTTAGAATTAGAGAATTTGAAACTACTGATAGTATTAAATTATCTAAAGACTTAAAGGAGGTAGTAGGAGTACAAGGGGAACTTCTAAAAATAGTTAATAATGAAAATTTCGTAATACATGAGAACCGTTACGCAGCCCGGAAGTTAGCTCACTATGAAAATACCTTAGACAACGAATATAGAAAATTAGTGGAATTTTATTTAACTAAAGGTCAAAAAGCTAACCCTAAGGATTTCATGATTTGAGAAGAAGATGGTTCAGATAAATCTAGACTTAAATTTCAAGACTTAATGTATAAAGCCCGGTCTGAAACAAAATCTGCTAATCTAATAGATAAATATATAGCTCGTGGTAAAGGAAAATATCCGGATTCAGTACATCTATTAGAAAGGTGAAATTATAGAAATGGAAGTAATAATGAATATATGCATAATGATTGCTATTATTTCATAACTCGTCGTGATTATCCTATAAACCGTTTATTAATAACTAGAAACCAAAGTCATATGACTTATTTTAGTATGTATAAAGAGGGAGTTGCGGAAGGTTATAAATCCAGAAAGCAAATGCTGGGTGAATTAGATGCTAGCTTATATTTACCATTATCTGAATCTAGAGCAGAGTTAATAAAAAAAATCGCTAGTAAATTGACTTTTAGTCAATTTACTAAATTTCAGAATATTTATGGTGTTTCTATTAATAGACTTACATTTGAATTTTTTCAGTTTAAACCCACTGATAGTGAATATTTTGGAATAAACACTACAAGTACAACATTTGAGCCAATACTAGACAAAAATACAGATTACGAACTTTATAGCATTATAGACGTTAAAAATGATAGTGTAAAATTACCTATTGTTTTTAAACAAGGAGATATGTCTAATATGACTATACCTACACATGACTATAATATGTTAGATAATAGGGATGAGGTATCTATTCGTAGATGTATGGATTTTATCTATACAAATTCAGATGGAAACTTAACTTATCAATCAGATAAGGATAATTTTAGTGTTCTAGCTGGGGTCGATAAAAATTATCCGTATCAATCAGATATGGATAATTTTAGTGTTGTTAAAAAGAAAAGTGTAGGTTTTACTCAAAAAGCTGTAGACTATAAAAATAAAAACCCTAAGTCAGTTAAATATACCTTAGATGGGTTTAATAATAGATTTATCCGTGGAAAAAGTATATCTATAGAGTTGCCCTTTGAGAGTATAAAACTCTTGGATATTATACCACATAAATATCACCAAATATCTCTGGGAGGGAAAAGAGTTAATTTTGATTATGAAGGTGAGCAAAGAGTCAAATCTTCTATACCTAATACTCTAGTTAGGAAAAAAACTACAAAAATTGGCCTTGAGTTTACTGTACTAAAACAGGTTTATACTACTAAAGGAAGTAATAGTAAAATTACATTAAGGTTTACTCGACCAGATGCTTCACCAAATGGGGATATAGAAATCCCTAATCTAATATTGCAAGTTGCTAACTTGAATAATGATAGTAGAGATCTAAATCCATGTACTATTGAAGCGCATTATGTTGAATACCACCTCCCCTCCAGAAGGCCAACCCCTAGTACTAATCTACCAAATGAAACACCTCTTCATCCCTCAGGGTCAAATGAAGAGGAAGAGGATATCTATGGTTATAGCGGAGATGAGGATAATAATGCTCAAAATAATCTACCAAATGAAACACCTCTTCATCCCTCAGGGTCAAATGAAGAGGAAGAGGATATCTATGGTTATAGCGGAGATGAGGATAATAATGCTCAAAATAATCGTGAAGTAGCTTCTGCTGTGCAAGCGAGTGAGCAACCACCAACAGTAGAATCCCCTATGGAGCTACCTTTTGAAGACAGCTTTGCGGATATGCCTTATCCATATGAGGCTGAAAGTCCAAAGGATAATGATAACAATAGTGGTTCACGCAAAGGTCGTACAGCAGTGGCTTCGGGTGACCAAGTGGTAGAGGGGGAAGAGATTGCTCTAATATCCGCAGATGATATGACCAGTGAAGGGGATTTGGCTTTTTCACCGCAATTTTTTATACCAGAGTCAACTCCAGATAGTATTTCTAGCGACAACTCTAGTCCTATTAATACGCAAGCTAACCAGGGGATGGGTGAGACCTTAGAGTCAAATCTTGTTAACCGTGGTGAGCCAAGGCAAGTAGATGGAGATTTGTATCGTGAAGTTATGAATAATGCGGAAGGGGAAGCCGTAATGGAAAGTATAAATCCTATCCTACTTCTTCCTGACCTACCAACTAGTAATCCTGAACCGGTGGATACTGAAGATAGTATTTCTAGCGATAACTCTAGTCCTATAAATATGCAAGCTAACCAGGAGGAGGCTGGTAAGCCGGAGGTTACTCTAATATCCGCAGATGATATGACCAGTGAAGGGGATTTGGCTTTTTCACCGCAATTTTTTATACCAGAGTCAACTCCAGATAGTATTTCTAGCGACAACTCTAGTCCTATTAATACGCAAGCTAACCAGGGGATGGGTGAGATCTTAGAGTCAAATCTCGTTAACCGTGATGAGCCAATGCAAGTAGATGGAGATTTGTATCGTGAAGTTATGAATAATGCGGAAGGGGAAGCCGTAATGGAAAGTATAAATCCTATCCTACTTCTTCCTGACCTACCAACTAGTAATCCTGAACCGGTGGATACTGAAGATAGTCCACTGTCTACTGAATGTAGTCCACTGTCTATGATGTCAGACAGTGAATTCTTCGAGCTAGAACGTAAAATAGCGAGTATAAAGCCTTCTTACTTAGAAGCGGATCCTGGTGAGGTAGACGGATCTGGCCAAGATGCGGGTGAGGCTGAGGCTATTATAATATATTCAGATGATAGTTCTAGTGATTCAGGTGATTATGGTAATAGTTATAGTGAGGCAAGTCCGATTACGAGCTTACCCGGGAATAGGGCTGGCCAAATGGCAGAGGCTGAGGCTATTATAAGATCTTCAGATGATAGTTCTAGTGAGGGGGGACCAACGCGACCTAAGGAAACAGATTTTATAGCTAGACCGCTTAATACTCCTGTAGCGGAAGTTATTCACGATAGAACTGGAACTAGGTTATTGACTGTTGATATTCATACTATGTTAACGGTAATCGGGCCACCATATGCACCAGAACCTCGTTTATGGAGTGTGGGAAATGCAAATTATTATCTCTCGATGGCTCCTGATTTTATTTACGAGCATTATCCTAGGGGTACGCGGGAATTGCCTGCTAATAATTATCAGTTCAAACAAATTAATATTTATCTACCTCCGCCTATGGAGGGACTAGAAAGTACGATAGGTATTTATGAGCCTGTGTGCAGCAGAGAGCGTGGTCCTCTACCATGCGGATCACATGCGCGTATTGAGAAATTCTGCAAATGTCGTGCAAATTTCGGTAAAATAGTACCATTAGTAAATTACCATAGGTCGAGTTATATAGAAGGAGCGCTATTCATGAAATCAGTTTTATCCTCAGAACCATTAGGGGATAAGGATTTGAGTGATGGTTTTAATTTGAGTGATCGTTTGAATTTTTCTTCGAATAGTTATAGTAATGCTTATTTTATACCAGAGCCAACTCCAGATACAGATAGTATATCTAGCGATAACTCTAGTCCTATAAATACGCAAGCTAACCAGGAGGAGGCAGGTAAGGCAGAGGTTACTCTAATATCTGCAGATGATATGATCAGTGAAGGAGATTCGGCTTTTTCACCGCAATTTTTTATACCAGAGTCAACTCCAGATAGTATTTCTAGCGACAACTCTAGTCCTATTAATACGCAAGCTAACCAGGGGATGGGTGAGATCTTAGAGTCAAATCTTGTTAACCGTGATGAGCCAATGCAAGTAGATGGAGATTTGTATCGTGAAGTTATGAATAATGCGGTAGGGGAAGCCGTAATGGAAAGTATAAATCCTATCCTACTTCTTCCTGACCTACCAACTAGTAATCCCGAACCTGTGGATACTGAAGATAGTCCACTGTCTACTGAAGATAGTCCACTGTCTATAATGTCAGAGAGTGAATTCTTCGAGCTAGAACGGGAAATATCTAAGCTAGGAAAGTCTATAGGAAGAGACAAGAAAGGACAAAGTAGTTATAAGTAGGGGCGCAAGCTCTTACTGGTAGATAGCTATATGTATTATATAAGCTATCTACCGTAGGGGACATAATTTATTTGGTAGAATGCTGACCTTGCATGTTAGAAGGCTCGGTTCGAATCCGAGTGTCTCCATATAAGCTTGTGAAGCTCAATTGGTTGAGCAGAACGTTTAAGTTGTAAGATATAATATTTAAACTTCGCTATTAGTAGAGAATTGGAGGTCTCGCCCTAATAAAAAAGCACATGTAACTCAATCGGTAGAGTGAAATATTGAAGCTATTTTTGTTGTAAGTTCAAGTCTTACCGTGTGCATAAAAAAGTGTAGCTTTAGCTTGCTAATTCTTATAGTAGTCCTTCGGAGGAGGCTCTAGCTTCGCATGCGCCTTACTCCGAAGGAGAACGAGAAAAAAAAATAAAGGAAGAGGCGGAGCCTATTCGTTACCGCCTTATTTTAGAGCTTGCTGATTCGTGAAACGAATCTTACTATCCAGAATAATGCCCCCTCCGGGATATGGATATGCTTGCCCGATTCGTACCACGAATACCGAAGGGATACACTTCGTTAGTGCTAATCCAGAATAATGCCCCCTCCGGGAGAGATTTCGTCTAGGCAAGCTCGATACTTCGTCTACCTGAGGGAATATGGATATGCACTACTCTTATTTTTTTTTTGACTTCTCGTGCTATAAGGGACTTTAGTATAATGGTGAATGCATATGACTTTTAATCATTAAAATGTAGGTTCGAATCCTGCAAGTCCTATATTTCTAGCACGCCACCCATCCTTCGGAGAGAGAGCTTGCTGATTCCTTAGCTCGCGGATTTTTTTCTGTATGCTTCTAATTTCTGATCCCGTAAGGGATATGAAATACAGAAGCACAGAAAAAAATATCCCAGAGGGGGCATTCTTCTGTGTACACTTCGTTAGGGAGAGCTTGTCCTAGATGAAGTCTCGAGCTTGCGTGATGAGACTTCTCCTAACGAAGTGTAAGGACTACGCCACCCCCTTCGATATCCCTGCGGGATTAGGAGAAGTCTCGAGCTAGCTGATGAGGCGAAGCCTACTCCGGACTACACAATTAAAAGCAGGCATGTCGGAATGGAAGACGAAGTCGTTTTAGGTGCGACGGGTATTATTACCATAGAGGTTCAAGTCCTCTTGCCTGTACATTAATAATTATTTAGCCTACTCCCTAGTTTAATTACGAGCTTTAGCTTGCTGTCCGAAGGAGGCGTGCCTCACACTTCGTTAGGAGGACTATAGCGATTAAAAAAAAAAAAAAGCAAAGTTCGAGGCTTCGCCTATCCGATATTCGTGGAACGAATCGCGCAATCTTTTTTTTCTTCGAGCTTACTAGTACTAATCCGGCTCCGCCGGATATGTACTAAAAAAAAAATCCCGCAAGCTCTGGTGGCGTAGTCCCCTTCGATATCCCTGCGGGATTAGGAGAAGTCTCATCACACTTCGTTATGAAGAGCTCGCTGATGAGGCGAAGCCTACTCCGGTAGACGAAGTCTAGAGCTTGCTGTAAGACGAAGTCTACCGGAGGACTATGAATAGGGGAGGGGCTATCTTGCCTCCTATATCCTGTCGATTAATGGGTAGATCATAAATTTTTGGTATTTACAGTCGGTGTTCGAATCACCGCAGGATAATTTTATCTTAATATTAGTAGCGAAGCGCGAAGCGCGAAGCATATCCTTCGGATTTTTTTTATCGCTCGACGAGCCCCCTAACGAAGTCTCACCCTCCGGGAGTATTTCATAGCAAGCTCCTGCTAACTAAAGCAACTAAAGCTAGATTTATTAAGGTAGACATAACTCAATCGGTAGAGTGGTTATTTGTGGTGTAACTTGTTCTCGGTTCGATCCCGAGTGTTTACCCTAGGAGCTGTCTCTATCCATATAGCCAGCATATATAAGCTAAAGCTAGAATTAGTGCGCTAGCTTGCCCTCTTTGTTCAGGGGAACGAAGTTCCTTCTATAGTAGGCTAAAGCTTTAGCTTGCGAGAGTAAGAAAGTACACTCCGACCCCTGAATCAGTAGCCTTCGCCTAGCCTTCGCCTAGCCTTCGCCTAGCCTTCGCCTAGCCTTCGCTAGCGGAGCGTACTCGCGGCTCCGCCAGAAGAATGCCCCCTTTGGGTTAGTCCTTCGGGAGCGAAGCTTACAGCAGGCTAGAAAATACAGCAATAAAAAAAATAAAGAACTTTATAGAGCTTGCTGTCCGAAGGAGGCGTGCCTCACACTTCGTTAGAAGGACGTAGTCCCCCTTCGATATCCCTGCGGGATTAGGAGAAGTCTCGAGCTAGCGCCTTCATCGAGAGCTTGCTGTAAGACGAAGTCTACCCCCCACTTCTGTCCGAAGGAGGCGTGCCTCACACTTCGTTAGAAGGACTACGGCGGAGAAGTCTATGTATTTATTAGGCGGAGGTTACTGCTCTCGTTCCCTCTTCGAACCATAACCTCCTCTTACTCGCAAGCTCGTAGTAATATGCTATTAAGCAAGCCTAAGTAGTTTAAATGGTTAAAACTCTAATTTCATACGTTAGTAATGAGAATTCGATTTTCTCCTAAGGCTCGCCGTGAGGCCATGGTTAAGTCTAATTAACTAGCAAAACACTTAAAAAAAAAATGATTATATTATCAATAATACTAGTTTTACTTTCAAACGCCGTCAATATAAGACGAGATATATCGATACTATTTAATAGGATAGCGATATTAATATTAATTTATTGTATTTTACATGATATCTCTTCTTTAGCTGTTGTAACTAAAGGAGTCGGTTTACATGGTGGTTTATTACTTATGACAAATATCACACAAATATTCCATATTTTTATCTTTTTAGTTAGTATATTAATATTACAATTAACTAGTTTTTACCCTAGAAAAGTATGAGTGTCAGAATATTCTTCTTTAAAAGATTTATTGTTATATAAATTTATTTATTATAACACAAAAATAATAAATAAAATGGGAGAACATTTTAAAATTATTGAATATCCTTTAATTATATTATTTGTAATTACAGGTGCAGTATTATTAATGTCAACTAATGATTTAGTATCTATTTTCCTGGCTATAGAATTACAAAGTTATGGTCGTGCGCCGGGCGAGGCGTGTGTAGAAGAGTTATACAGACTTAGCAATAATGGAAGTATAATATCAGGTATATTTGGCCCTCTATGAGGATACCTGCCACGGGTAATCGCGCTAGAACTCGCTAATAACGACTCTAGTTGCATAGCAGATTACAAAAACAGTTATAAAAAGGGGCTGCCCTCTTTCGATATGACCGTTAGTGGGGGTAGTTATGGACAGGTTAACAAATTTGATACGTACAAAGTGGCCCAGCTTGGCCTGAATGTCTTAAGCAGAATATCGCGGCATTTACTAGGGATCATCAATGCTTTAACAGGTAGACCATACTGTAACAGTTGCCAAAAACCCTATGCTTACTTCAATCTAGAAGATATAAGTGCGCAAAGTCCTAACACTACCAATTCAAACAAATACACATTGCAACCCCGGGATCTAACCGCCTATGGATATAATTCATATCTACTGCGGGGACGGAGTTTTCATAGTAGCACTAAAAACGCGAAGGAAAACAGTCTGCTTTCGTTACTCTCTCCTGAACATGATTTCACACCTAAAGACACTGTTACTCTCAACCTTAAAAAAAAAGGCAGCGCAACACCCATGTCGGTCGATTCGTGAACCAAGGAGGAGCTAAACAAATATATGAAGAATAATGGTAAATACAATGGTATTATAAATATACTGGCTAACCCTCTCTTTCTTCAAAAGTGCTATCTTGAAATTAAGAGTAAGCCAGGTAACATGTCTCTCGGTACTAGCAAAGAATCTCTTGACGGTATTAACCTAAAATGATTCGACAACATCGCTAAAGACATAAAAACGGGTAAATTCAATTTCTCTCCATCTAGAAGAGTTATGATTCCCAAACCGGGTAAGACCGAACTCAGACCACTGAGCGTAGGAAACCCTAGAGAGAAGATAGTCCAAAAAGCACTTACTATGTTAATGAACGCTATCTGAGACGACAAATTCTCGAACTCCTCTTACGGTTTCAGACCCAATAAGTCACTACACCAAGCACTTTTCCAGTTATATCGTAACGGTTCTACCTACCAGTGAGTTATCCAGGGAGATATATCTAAATGCTTCGACAAAATACCTCACAGTGTTATCATGAGAAGATTAGAATCCATCACCAACTGTGATAAAACACTTCAACTAGTTAGAAAGTCTCTAAAAGCGGGATACATTCACCCTGATACTGGAGAACACATCAGATCCACTGAGGGTACTCCACAAGGTAGCGTATTCAGTCCTCTACTTGCCAATATAGTTCTTGATGAGTTCGACAAACAAGTCGAAAAGATCAAATCATCATTTGATCAAGGAAACAAAAGAGCCATAAATAAAGAATACGCCAAATTACAATCTCGTATTCAATGATTGCGTAAATCTAAACCTGGATCTCCCGAAATCTTAGAACTGGCAAAGAGAAAAAGAGATATACCAGCTACTGATATGTTTGACCCCAACTTCAAGAGAATGATGTTCCTTAGATATGCTGACGACTTTGTTATCCTAATCTCCGGTTCCCTCGATGACGTTAAACACATCAAACACAGAATTGCTGATATTCTAACCAAAAAGTGCGGACTAGAACTCCACGACGAGAAAACTCTTATAACAGCCACTAAAGAGGGATTTAAATTCCTTGGAGCTTGATGTAAGAGAATTTCTTCCCTCGACGCTGGATTGTCCAAAAGCTCATCTGGAAACCCGGCCAGATACCGAATGAGAATGAGAATTGAGATTCCAATTAAAGACCTTATCAAACGTCTGGAAATCAACAAATTCGTAGTAAGGGACGCCAATGATCTACCCCAAGCTACTGCCAGAAAAGATATGGTAAATTTCTCACACGCCGAAATTATAAATTTCTATAATCACCGTATACAAGGATTGGTCTCCTTTTATAGCTTCGCGGTTAACCGTACCAGCCTCAGAAAGATCATAATGTTCCTTCATCTATCCTGCGCACTAACTCTTGCCCTTAAACTAAAATTAAGAACTAAGAGAGCAGTATTCAAAAGATTGGGTAGAAACCTTATGGACCCTGAGACCGACGTGAAATTATTAATCCCCACCGACCTAAAGGTATTGCATAAATACAGCGGTGGTAAAGTAGGCAAACCAGAGGACAACCTGAAGGCCTCGTGATTCAACAAAATCACCAAATCAGCCCTAAATCAAAAGTGTACCATATGTCAATCTTCTAACAAAGTTGAGATGCACCACGTCCGAAAGATCAAAGACGTGAGAGGTAAAATAAGAACTGGTAATAGCACATATGCACAATGAGTGGGAGCTTACAAACGTAAACAAGTCCCTCTTTGCGCATATCACCACGACTTACTACATAGTGGCGGCTTAAACTTCGCTGACATGACACTTATACGTAATTATTCACTTTAATCATATTATTTGGAAGAAACAGATGGAGAGCCGTATGATGGGAAACTATCACGTACGGTTCGGAGGGCAGGGTAACCATTCCACTGACCCTACTTTATATATTAAGTACTATATATAGAAATTCAGAACTATCTACTACAGGAGGTTTAATATACTTTTTATTAGGAGGATTAAGCTCATGTTTTATCTTATTAGGAACTAGTTTATTATATGCTAATTCAGGTACTACTAACTTAGATGGTTTATATATCATAACTAGTATAAGTGATCTTTCTACAAATTTATGATATACACCTTATTATATTAATCTTTCTTTAGTAATATTTACAATAGGATTCTTATTTAAAGTAAGTGCAGCACCATTCCATTTCTGATCTCCTGAAAAAGGACTTAGGGAATCCTTATCAACATACGTTGGGTGTAAACTATCAAATTCCAGGGAACCCCTAAAGCTTCTGGTACTAAGCCATATATGAAAATGTATGAGTGGCTGAATTAATTACTCAGGTATAGTAACAAGCCAGAAGATGAGTGAAAACAAAATGGGCAATCGTGGATCTAAGTCAGTAATACATGAGACTAAACAGTCATGTATTATTGTAAAAGAGCAACGAGTAAATGGTAGTTGATGCGGTATTAATATACCGCATTTAAGATATACTCTACTGGGCTTCGGAAGAAGTTATCAAGTTAAAACCCTTTCTAACCAAATTATTCAAAGACAATTTTATTCTTCGGAGTCTAACCTAGATAATAGCCAACTGCGTCAGGATCCTTGATTTATATCGGGATTCTCTGACGCAGAAGGATGCTTTATGGTTCTAGTACGTAAATCACCAAAAAGCAAACTAGGATGACAAATAGAGGCTAATTTCACAATTAATCTTCATGTAAGAGACCTAGATCTTTTAAAACTTATTCAGAGCTTGCGCCACTACTTTGGAGTTGGAAGAATAGGTAAAGAAAGAAATGGTTGTCGTGATTTTACAATAGGTTCTTTAGATCAAATAATAACCAAAGTAATACCTCATTTTGATAAATATCCTTTAAAAACTAATAAATATTCTGATTATTTATTATTTAAACAAGTTGTTATGATGATGCAACGTGGGGAACATTTAACAGCTGAAGGTTTACAAAAAATAATAGGTATTAGAGCTTCTTTAAATAGAGGATTAACCCCTTTACTATTAGAAGCCTTCCCTAATACTGTTGCTTTAGTAAGACCATTATTACCACCACTTAAAAATGTCAAATTAGATCCTCAATGAGTAGCTGGTTTTACGAGTGGTGATGGTTGTTTTAAAGTTAGTATTAGAGAATCTAAATTACATAAAAGAGGAAGTCGTGTAGTATTACTTTTTGTAGTAACTCAACACATTAGAGATGAATTATTATTGAAAAGTTTAGTAGATTTCTTTGGGTGTGGTCAAACTTATTCTTATAAAGATTATATTGAGTTCAGATGTCAATCATTCAAAGATAATTATGAAAAGATTTTACCTTTTTTCGATAAATACCCTATCGTTGGCGTTAAATCTAAGGATTTCAAAGATTGAGCTAAAGTAGCTAAAATGATACAAACAAAAGTTCATTTAACTAACGAAGGTTTCGATCAGATTCGCCAAATAAGAACAGGAATGAATAAAGGTAGAGAGCTTGCGCCCTAAAATAGACTACTCTGGTTCATGCAGTATTTTTTTTTTCTTAATATCCCTACGGGTGCGGAGCTACAGCAGGCTCTAAAATTACGAGCTTGCTAGTGCTCCTGCCTACCGAAGGCAGGATGGAAGCACTACCCGATTATATAAAGTTGTTCTTTTCTTTAATTTGGACGATAAATTTTACAGTCGTCATGTGGACGTATATGACGCTATACCTACAATAGTAACAACATTCGTGGCTATAATAGCCAAAATTTCTATATTTATATTATTATTACAATTAGTGTATTATACTAACAGTAGTTTTTCAGAAATGAGTTGAACATTTATTTTACTAATAAGTTCACTATTCTCATTAATAATAGGAACTGTGGTAGGTTTAACTCAATTTAGAATTAAAAGATTATTTGCTTATAGTACTATATCTCACGTAGGATTTATACTTTTAGCATTAGGTATATCTAGTGTTGAATCTACTCAAGCATTTATATTCTATTTAACACAATATTCTATAAGTAATTTAAATGCATTTGTTATATTAATAGCTATAGGGTTCTCTTTATATTGTTATATAAGTGAAAACAAAGAACATGAAGAATTAATGGACAAAAACAATTCACCTATACAACTAGTAACTCAACTGAAAGGTTATTTTTATATAAATCCTTTCTTAGCTATAAGTTTAGCTATTACTATCTTTTCATTTGTAGGAGTTCCTCCTTTAATAGGATTCTTTGGAAAACAAATGGTGTTAAGTGCAGCCTTAGATAAAGGTCTTATCTTCTTATCTTTAATCGCAATATTAACTAGTGTAATAGGAGGAGTTTATTATTTAGGTATAGTAAAAGAAATGTTCTTTAGTTTACCTGAATATAAAATAAATCCATTATTAGAAACTCTTACCTTAAGAGGTAATGTTGTAGATGATAATCAAAAAATAATTAAACAATTAAAGTTTAACTATAAAAATATAGCTATATCAAGTCCGATTTCTTTTGTAATTTCTATAATTACACTTGTTATTCTATTATTTTTATTTATGAACAAAGAATGGCTAAGCATGGGTAAATAAAAAAAAATACCATTTTTTGTAATGAATAAATTAAAAAGAATAACGAGCTCGCGCCTTTCTTATTCCGAATTAGGAATACTTCGACGCGAGGGCTCAGACTAATCCTCTTGAAGTAAAACAGTGCCGCCTTATAGGAAGTGATTACGGTTCCATATCCCAGCTACGCAGGGATCAGGAATTAGTAAGCTCTTCTGAATAAGATTCGTTACCTAAGCTAGTCCTTAGTATTTAAATAATTAAGGCGCTAGCGAGACTTCGTCTAGTAAACATGAAAAATTACAGATTTAACGAGCTAGCTGAGTCCTAGTCCTACGGGAGCGAAGCTTACAGCAAGCTCGGACTATTAATAATACAGGTTCAATTAATATTTCTAACAAGGAATGTGTATACAAAGTAAGATCTTTAAAGGATATAGCTATAATAATATCTCGAGCTTGCTGAGTCCTAGTCCTACGGGAGCGAAGCTTACAGCAAGCTCGTCATTTAACTACGAAGGGATATAAAGAAATATGTAAAATAAAAGAAAATATGGAGCTGCGCGCCTCATATAGAAAGAGAGGCGCAAGCTCGTAAATTAAAATTTGTCCTAGCTTCGCTAGAAAATATGAATTGCCCCCTTGATAATACATAATGTATTCCATTGAAAATTGGATAAATTGCAAGAAGATTTATTAGTATAACCAACTAATTAAATATTTGCAGCGAAGTTTAGTTTAATTAAAACTAAAACCGTTCAACGACTAATTTACCCTATTTTTTTATTTTTAGAGCTCGACGCTAGCTCTTCATAGCCTTAAAAAAAAATCGTAAAATAAAATCCAATATTACTTTAAGTAAGTAATAATGACATAGTCTGAACAATATAGAAATATATTGAAATATTAATAATTATTATTAATAATTAACAATCTTGACCATATTGGTACAAATTTTATTTAATAATTAAATGAGTAGTGTAACTTTTCTTTTTGTTTTTGTTACTATTTTAACAATAGTTTTTTTACTTCTTAATTTCATACTTGCCCCTCATAACCCTAAAAATTGTATCGGGAAATCAATAAATTGGGGAAAACTGCCAAATTCCGGGGAACCCCTAAAGCTTCTGGTACTAAGCCATATATGAAAATGTATGAGTGGCTGAATTAATTACTCAGGTATAGTAACAAGCCAGAAGATGAGTGAAAACAAAATGGGCGATCGCGGATCTAAGTCAGTAATACATGAGACCAAACAGTCATGTATTATTGTAAAAGAGCAACGAGTAGACGGTAGTTGTAATGCGGGTAAATCCGCATTATTAAAGTGTACTCTAGTGGACTTCAAAAGAAGTTATCAGATCAAAATCCCTTCTAACCCTATAATTTTAACAAGAAATTTTTCTACACTAGTAGGTGAGCTAGCTTCGCTAGAACAAAGTTCCCTCCCCCCTAAATTAGATCCTTCATACGTTACTGGATTTACAGATGGTGAAGGTTCTTTTATATTAACAATAATAAAAGATAACAAATATAAATTAGGTTGACGTGTAGCATGTAGATTTGTAATAAGCTTACATAAAAAAGATTTAGTAGGCGTGCCTCATTAAATAGTTTAAAAAACTTTTTTAACACTGGTAGTGTCTTTCTTATGGGTAAAGGTGCTGCACAGTATCGTGTTGAATCTTTAACAGGTTTATCTATTATAATTAACCATTTTGATAGATATCCTTTAGAGGCACGCCTACTAAAAAACAAGCAGATTACATGTTATTTAAGCTAGCTTATAATTTAATTATAAACAAAAGTCATCTTACGGAAAAAGGATTATCAGAACTTGTTTCTTTAAAAGCTGTTATGAATAACGGTTTAAAGGATGAATTAAAAATTGCTTACCCTAACATCACTCCTGTATTAAGA
This sequence comes from Fusarium praegraminearum, assembly GCA_002093855.1. NCBI lineage: Eukaryota > Fungi > Ascomycota > Sordariomycetes > Hypocreales > Nectriaceae > Fusarium > Fusarium praegraminearum. The sequence goes on along the minus strand of LXHY01000001.1, from coordinate 3,422 downwards.
CCTGAAATTCCATTATCTCTAAATATAGATCCTCTTTGATTAGCAGGGTTTACAGACGCCGAAGGTTGTTTTAGTGTTGTAGTATTTAAATCTAAAACATCTAAAATCGGAGAAGCTAGCTTCGCTATAAAATTAAGTTTTATTATAACTCAAAGTGTTAGAGATGAGTTTTTAATAAAAAGTCTAATTGAATATTTAGGATGTGGTTATACAAGTTTAGATGGTAGAGGTGCAATTGATTTTAAAGTATCTGATTTTTCTGAGGCGAGCTTCGCCAGCCACTAAAAAATATTATTATTCCATTTTATGATAAATATTACATACATGGTAATAAAAGTTTAGATTTTAAAGATTTTAGTAGAGTTGTAACACTGATGGAAAATAAAAAACATTTAACCAAACAAGGACTAGATGAAATAAAAAAAATCCGTAATGCAATGAATACAAATAGATAGAGCTTGCGTAGACGAAGTCTCTTCGAAGAGACTTCGTCTACGCAAGCTCTCCAGAAGAATGCCCCCTTTGGTAGTCCTTCGGTAGACTTCGTCTTACAGCGAGCTAAGGAATCAGCCAGCTCCGAATATTAATTATAAGCACACACGCACTAAATTCATATGTTAAAATTATAGGTAAGAGAAATTTGATTTAAACGTATCAAGAAAAATATAGTATTTTTGAATGTGGTTTTCATAGTTTCCTTGGTCAAAATAGAACTCAATTCGGTGTTAAATTCTTCATATTTGCATTAGTTTATCTTCTTCTAGATTTAGAAATATTAGTAATATATCCATATGGTATAAGCGTTTATGAAAATGGTATTTATGGATTAATAGTAGTGCTAATTTTTATTGGTATAATTACAGCAGGATTTGTATTTGAATTAGGTAAAAATGCATTGAAAATAGATAGTAGACAATCCAATAATTATTTTTATAAATCAAAAAAATTTATTAATATGTTTACTGAACATAAGTAGTATTCCAGAAGAATGCCCCCTTCGGGTACGCAAGCTAAGGATAGGCTTTGCCTCTCAAAGGGATACGACGAGTACACTTCGTTAGGGGTAGACTTCGTCTTATAAAAAGTATAAAAGTATGAAAGCGTGAACGGGGTATAGGCGAAGCCTCGAACTTTGTTCCAGGCGCAAGCTTCGCTAGAGAAAAAAAAAATACCCACACGCACACTTGTTAAACTATTACATATACTAACCTCCACCCTAATAGCCTCCTTAATATATTAATTTGTGAAGTTTAGTAGTGAGCGCGATCGATATACCCAGAGGGAATCAGGAGGCTCGAGCCCCCCGGGGCAACTAGATAAACTTCTAACAGGACGATAGTAGCTTCGCTAGGGAAAAATAATAAGAGTAGTAGGCATATTTCTCCGAAATCATGAGTCCGAAGGACTACTACTGCCTATTCTTATTTTTTTTACGAGTATTTCCTCCGAAGGATGGAAATCGCGAAGGTCGCTATTTAAGGATACTTAATAGTCCGGTCCATTAAGAGTTATTTTAAAAATAAACTAAAACCTTTTACTATGTATATCAATAGACCCCCGATGTTAGATTTAGTAACCATTATGGTTGAAGCCTCAAAGCTGATAGGAGCCGGTTTAGCAACTATAGGTCTAGCAGGAGCTGGAGTAGGAATAGGTGTAGTTTTTGGGTGTTTAATTATAGGTGTGGCTAGAAATCCTTCTTTAAAAAATCAATTATTTTCATACTCTATATTAGGGTTTGCTTTCTCAGAAGCAACTGCGTAGAGGCAAATAGCGCAGTATAAAGAGGGTGAATTGCAAAGAGGACATAATATTTATTATGTAAATTTGCAGCGAAGTTTAATATAATACAATAATATATATTAAAACCGTTCAACGACTAGTAGATGAGTAAAGTATTAACAATAATTCTACGATCAGCGCCCTCATATTTTATATTATAAAATATAAGACATAGTCTAGATAAGAGAGAAATCTCTTAATATTTAAAGTATATATGGCTTTTTATTTAATCTTAAAATTCAATTTTATATGTAGAAAAATCTCGACTAAAATTAATAACACCACATTTAATTCGCCAAGTAGTCAAAATCCTATTAAAACGTATTATGACCCTTTAAATGAAAGAGAAATAATACGTAAAGATAATAATGGGAAAATCGGGGTATATGTTTGACAAAATAAAATCAATAACAAAATGTATGTAGGTAGTGGTGATCCTTTATATTTAAGATTAAGTGATTATTATCAACTTTGATATCTTAAACATAAAGATAATCTTTATATAGTTAGATCTCTAAATAAGTATTCTATGAGTAGTTTTATATTACATATTATGGAGTATAGTGATTCAGATAATGTTATTAAATGTGAACAAAAATGAATCGATATTTTAAAACCTGAATATAATTTAACACCTTTAGCGGGTAGTACTAAAGGATTTAAACATAGTTTAGAGGCTAAAGATAAAATGAGAATAGCTGCTACAGGTAGAAAGCATACAGATGAAGTTAAAGATCTTATGAGTAAAAATCGTCAAGGTTTAAACAATAGTTTTTATAATAAAACACATACACCCGAGACTATAGAGAAATTAAGAAATATAGCTCAAAATAGAACTCATCTTCCTGTTAAAGGGTTAGATGTAGAAATAACAGATATTGAAACTAAAATTACTACTACTTATAGTAGTGTAAGAGAAGCAGCTAGTTACTTAAACTCGGATATTAAAACATTATTAAGAAGAGAAAAATCTCAGTTAATAAAAGGTACCAATAAGCCATATAAAAATAAATATATTATTACCATAATAAGAGGTAATAATTAAAAAAAAAGTATTTGCTTTAATGATGGCTTTATTATTATTATATGTTGTATAATAATATTTTTATAGCGGAGCGTGTGTATTTTTTTTCGAGCTTACTAGTACTAATACCCTAATTCCCTCACGAAGTGTATCCCTACACTTCGTTAGGGAGGCATTATTCAGGGAATATGGCGCTAGACTTCTGATCCCGCGGCTCCGCCGACGAAGGACGGTATTTCATATCCCTTACGGGATCAGAAATTAGACGAAGTCTCGGGATTAGGATATGTACTACGAAAAAGATCGCGCCAGAAGAATGCCCCCTTTGGGGTTAGATAAAAAAAAAAAGATAAAGTTCTTTATCTTTTTTTTAATAATTTTTTTCTTCGAGCTCGCTGATCCCGCGGCTCCGCCGACGAAGGGAGGGATATTCATAGCAAGCTCGAAGAAAATTAGCAAACTAGAGTAGACTATTCATGTTACGAGGACATCTTAAAAAATAAGGGGGGCGCCTTTCTGAGAGTTCATGTGAACTAAGAGGAGCTCGGTTGGCTAACAAAGTTATACGTAGCTAGGTGAAGTTATTTCTATCCGCAAGGATACTGCGCACTCTTTT